>VZRV01003363.1:870072-938060 GCA_013398115.1 Falcunculus frontatus | reverse complement strand
TTTTCCCCTTTGGGTATTGTTTTTGTTTTTGTAAAGCAAACCGCAGCTATTCTCTTGTCCCAACCTTATTGGTTTAAAAGCAACAACTGCAGTGAGGCTTGTGCGGTCTGAAGTCAACCTTCCTGCACGGACGAAACGCAGCCGGGGCTGCCGCGCTCCGCCGCGGAAACTGCGCGCTCCTGGCCCCCGGCCGCCCCCTCCGCCCCCTGCCCGGCCGACAGGGCCCCCCTTCCTTGCACCTTCCTCAGCCTCACCCCAGAAAAACTCCTGAAAATCCCTCGGGTCCCTCCTCATTTAGAAAGTTGAATTGTGTGTAGATGCGTCCCCTCTTGTAAGCTGGGTTTAAACTAAAGCCGTCCTAATAGAGTAACTGGAATTACACCAACATTATATCAATGAGAGAAGCTAAATACGGATACTCATAGAGGCTCTTAAGCATACAACCAGCAAGCACTCCCGGACATGCCGTTTTGATTGGATATGTAACAGATTTGTTCTCAAATATCTGAGATTCTTGCGACCTTGTAAAGAAAGGGTCTGCTAAAACTATTTAAGCTAGCCTTCTCCAATTTAAGGGTATTTATTAAATAAAATATATGGAACTTTTAAAATGGTTTAAACCACTTAAACCATTAAAAATCTGTACGCTTAAAAACAACTGTAAATACAACTGTAAATACAGTAAAATTCGTATTTTAATTATGACTAATCACTTACTTAAGTTTTAAAATTTAAAACTGTATAAAGGCCATTTCCACAGACGGTATAAATGTTTCCAAAGAAGAGAGAGATGCTTGCGTAGAGTTAAATTTGTGCATTAAGTAACAGTAACTCTAAAGCTTAGCTTTTACCAATCAATAAGTAATTAAGTAATTTAATTAGTAAGCCATTAAACTGAAGTGGGTTTATGATGCTTTCCTATTACAGAACTTTTAGTTGCTCACGATTAAAAAAAACAAAACAAAACTCTTCTAAAAATATATACATTATGTTAAAAAACATTATAACATACACAGTAACTAAATTTGACCAGCATTCTCCAGAGTATTTCCAGTTTGCAGACAGTATCTTTCACTTCATGTAACACTAATTTTTCTACACTTTTTTTTCAGTACGCATAATCCAAATATGATGAGGAAAACAGCGTAACAATTCGTAGTACCAAAAAAGAAGTCTTAATACCACGCCAGGTCTAAAGCACTAAATTTAAAAAAACCAAACCAAAACAAAACCAAAAATCAACAACCCCCCCAACTTTATACTGTATAAACATATTGAAACAGAACTTTTTTCTCTTTACAAAAACCTGTGGTTATTCACTGCTAATATATCCTTACCTTCAATTAACTAATCTGTGAATGAAAGCAATACTTCTAGAGGAGAAATATCTTCTGGCTACTACATCCCAGTAAGTGAGACATTATTTTGTAGCAAGTACATTGGGAATACTTCAGGAAAGCAGATCGGTTTGCAAAGCTACAAGTCAACCTCGAGCTGAAAAGGCACCTAGGATTTCATTTTGTTTAGCGGAGAAAAGGGATCTCGGGACAGTCACACACCATATATGGGAACCCAGGTCAAAATAAGCAGCTTTCGATTGGGCCCGTCTGCATAGCCAGCACAAACACAATCCCATCACTTCTTCAGACTCACAAACCACATCTCACGCCAAGAAAACTATTTATCATGTTCTATATTAAACTGTGAAAGAAATACAAATTACTTATTATGGAGTCACGCAGTTTTGTCAGGTAAAAGTCACGGAAACCCTGAAACACAAGGCTATGCAATCATTCTGAACTATATGCTTTTTTGGAACAGCCACAATCTTCTGGAAAATGCTTACCACTGAATTCTTTACCAGTGTTAAGGTCATTTTTTAAAAGTCTTACCCATTCTGATATAAAGACACATATCTTGCTTCACTGACTGTAGGAGCTGCATCTATTAAATGAAAAATATCAGGCACACACTTTAATGAAACAGAAACTAATTTTTTTCTAGAAGAAAAACTCAAAAAACATTATATTGTTGTTGGGAGGTAACACTGGAAAATGTAACTTTAAACCCTTTCTCAAAACCAGCAAAACTTAAATGATGCTATGGAAATAAAAAATTATTTTAAAAAATACTCTGACTGCAATGATGTATGCAAATTTTTGCATAAATCTATTTCATTCCATTATTGAAATAGCTCAAATATATGAATAAATTTAAATATTTTAAATGTAAAGGTCAGTGAAACAGGTTTATTGTTGGTTAGTTTGTAGTCCCTATTGGGAGTTTTATCTAAGTAATAACTTCAGGAGTGTGCCCAGTCTCTGTATTTAATTAAAGTAAGACAGATCCCCGCACACACGTACAGAGCTTGATGATGTGACGATAAACATGGGGTAAATTACACAGAGGCTAAGATGATCAGAAAAAGGGTGTTGACGATGCATTGCAAGAAAAGAATCAGCTTTGAATTTTTAATCTCTTCTGTAGTATGGCATGTAGGCAGTATGGGAACTGAAGCCATATAAATGATCTAGATGGGGGATATGAGATAAAGGAGGGTCCTCTGTGTTTATACAGCCATTAAACAGTGCCTTAAAGTTCTTTATCTGATGTCTGAAGATTGGACTTCAGATTAGTGTATATCATTACCCCACGATAGGGTCTAACCTATGAACTTATCCTACAGCTGATACTGTGGACCAAATCCTCATTTGGTTTAAGTGAGTGCAGTTCTTTTTATTTCAATAGGTAATCTAATTATGACAGCTGAGCACCGCACTGGTTTGAAACCTACTTGAAAGAGGTTTGTTTACTTATCTTTTGGGGTTTGTTCTTCCCAGTAACTGCATACCAAATCAGTGCAGGGTGGGTTGTTGGTCACTGGCACCCAACATCATTTTCAAACCACAATTGCACTAACACTGGGTTTGGGGCAGAGATTTCAGTCAGATTTGCATATGTTTACATCATGCCTAAATTTGCCCTGATTCTGCATTCCCATTAATGCAGCTGGCATCTCAAGGGTCCTAAGAAGTAAAGGACCAGGCCTATTACATAATATCAAATGCACAACAAGCTATTGGGTATATTATTACAACCATTACTCATGCAATATGGTTTTAACTTCATATGCAGTGTCACACACTTGTTTTAGCACAAGTAAAATGGGTCCATCTGGAACACAATATTTACTGGGCGCTTAGGTGCCTTGATTACAGATGTTCTGGTAATTAAGAAAAATTAGATGTAAGATGGATATGGAACAGTGGGATGTTCGTATGTTTGTCTCCAAGTAGGAAATACTACTGAAATATTTAACATCAGAAATAGGCCTAGGAAGACCCCACTTCATTAAAGAAAAGATGCATCCCATTGCTCCTAAAAGCCACCGCCTGGCTCTTCCCATAACAACTGCAGTGCAACGTCAGAACCCTCTGAAGCAGCAATATCCCTCCTATGCCTCCATACAAGTTTTATCTTACACATAGCAGCTGTTGCCTAGAGACATCCCTGGCTGGAACAGAAGTTTGCAGCATTTGACAGGAGCCCGTATTGTCTCATGCTACTCGTGTGGGCAAAGTAGAAAGACTTTGGTAAATACGAACAATAAAAGTGACAGAAATCAACCGTTTTAAATGTTCTGTCCAAAAACTATCATTGTAACTAAGAAGAACAATTTCATTATATTCTTTCAAGATACATTGGATAAAATTAATATTGAATTAAGTTCTGTGTGTCATGTATTATAAGAAAAGGTATGTGCTGTTACCGTTGTCCTTAGCCAAAACATGTATGAACTGCTGGCCCCAGTTTGCTAGTTTTGGTAGTTTGCACACAATTGTAGTTGCTTTCAATCCACCACTTCAGTACGAATTACAGAACCGTTTAGTATAATATAAAATAGGAAACAGTAATCTTTATTTATCTTAAGTAGATGCTGCTTTAGCTTTTTGAATGAATGCATGACTTACATATGATTCTGTAATAGTTCTTGACAGCTATGATTTTAAAAAATGCAGAGATTGTCCACAGAAGAAGTGTTCAAAGTCTAGTTTGAAAGCAAATACCTTAGTATATCTCAATTTTTCACTCTCCAAAGTGAAAATATGCTTGTTTTTTCAGTAGATTTGTTGCATCTTAAAAGCATTATGTTAAAGGGAGGAAAAAATAGTGTGTGTATATGTATATATATATATATATATTTACATGAGACTGTAGTGTGAGTTATAGATATACTCAGTACTCGAACTGCAAAATAAAAAAGTAGTTTGTCAGGGTGAAGGAAAGGTTTCCTAGATTAACTTAAATTTTAAACGTATCTAATATTATTATTTTCCTTTGGGTATTTTTTAACACCCTAGAAATCTCATGAAGGTAATGATTGCCACATAAAAATACTGAAAAGCTTTGGTCTCCAGATCACTTGAAGTAGGTGCTCTACCCAAAAGTGATGGCTTTTACCTAAAGACTGAGACACCAGGTCTGTGACATCCTGAGGGCAGAGCCCTGAGATCTACTCCAGGTTTAAGAGTAATGTAGCTTTTCCAGCTACAACGGTCTTCATTTAAGCAGTGTCTTAGCTATTAAACTGAACTGTACAAAATTACCTTCCATTTTCCAATAAAGTTCAAGAGATTTACAGGGGGACTTTTAATACTGTCTACAGTACCTAAGAATCAGTGGAATGTTACTTTTATTTGTGGCACAGGAACCTCTGCTCAAAAGATATATACAAGTGTTAGTAACTATTAATAAAAGAAGTCATGCTGAAGACAACATAAATATCTCTGAAGAAAGTTATTTGAAGAATTATCTGTTTACAAGACAGGGGGTGAAATGAAAGGAGTAAATTGCAATCTCTGAGCATCCTTGAGAAAGAGCTCAGTTTTCTAATTGACATTCAGGCTTTTACTCCAGCTCAGCATGGAAACATAACTGCCTAAAATTTGAAAATAATCATCCTTCACTGTGATATGTGAATAGTAATTTGCTTATAAAAATGAACTAGTCAAACCAAATGCACCACTGATGATGAGAAGCAGCTTGCTATCATTCTATCGGGTGATAAACGCTATAATCAGTAGTTCCTCGGAAGACTGGATTGCAGGAAGAACACACTACAAATGAGAGATTACCAGTGAGCTGATAAAATAATCAAGTCCTGTTGTTCTGTAAAGACTATAAAACACATCATTTCACACACATGCCATTTTTCCATAGTTCATCCTCCCATGACTGTTTAAGCCTTCCTCATCTTTCATTTAGTGACACTAAAATAAAGTTAGAACTTACAAACCATTGCAAATTTTTTTTTCACAGCAATAACTTACATTTTTGCCAGTGATATAAATACAGCATACTGTATGACACGAGTCAGCTCAGTAATACTAGACTGTCTTTTCTCCAAATTTTTCCACTAACATGAACAAAACCAGTTTTGTCAGCATGTCCTATAAGGTGAAAAGGACGATGGAAAGTTCCTCTTTGTTTTTCAACTTTAAATTAAAGTCATATTCAGAATAGTTTACTCCGCAAGAAAAATACGTTTGTTCACTAAATACAGAAACAATAGGTTTATTTGTTGCAAATTCCATTTTGTTATTATTTCCCAAATGCATTCCGTATTTTTTTTGTTTCCAAAGTGTTATTCATGTCACCGTTCAACAGTAGATGGAGCAGTGGATCATTACTGCATTTTAGTTATTTGTGTCAATTATTACATAATTTTTCAGCTACTGACATATAAGGCTGCACAAAAAACCCTTAAAGTATTATATAGAGAAAATAATTATTGATTGAAGCATTTAGAATTAGAAAGAAAATTGAACGAACAGGAACTCAGGCTCACTTTGACAAAGTATTAAGACAAACCTGCATTTATGACTAATATAAGTAACTCATAAACACACATTCAAATTACAAACCTTGCGTTAGCTGAATACAGTAAATATGTACGTCCTTAACTTTGAAACATTCAGTCACTCAAGTTTTTCTTACAGCAATCTGGAATAGTGAAGTGTCCTCTGAAAGTGATGTGCATAAATACCCTGCACTATGGGCCTTGTAAGGCAAATGACAAAGTGGAAGTCTAAGTTAAAACAGTCCTGTGATTTATTTTATACTTGCATTGATGATTTTCCTAGAAACTGTTTTTAAGAAATTTAACGCAATAAATTCCTCTAAGCCTTACAGTAATTATACCATGACCATCATTTGTTCAGCAGAGGCTAGATTCTCACCTGTGTGTAAACATCTAAAATTAGGCACTTAGTTGAAGATGAGCATCCAAACCCTCATCCTCAGGGGAGAGAGAGAGACACTTCCAGTCAATGCAGGGGACCCAATTTTGAGGTGTCCCCTCCCTAGAGACACAGACGATGGACTTAATCTACTCTCAGGTTTTGATGGCTACAGCTGCCCCAAGAATTCGAACTTTGTCAAACCCAACAGTATAATTTCCCTTACAATCAATTGGATCTCAACAGTAATAGTATTCACCGAAGTTTCAAAATAGAACATTCGTCTCTATTTTGAAACTTCGTGTAATTACTGACTCAGACTGCCAGTATTTGTTGTTAAAAATCAAGGCCAGAGGAAAACTTCTCAGATGGCTTCAAAGACCCAGTTCTCATCTCCAAGCCCAGCTCCCTCCCCCGCTTCCTTCCAGCAGCATTAACTTTTTCTCTGCAATCTCACAAATCGGAAAAAGAGTAACCTCTAAAGCTGTTTTAGACTGAAGGTCAGAATTCAAAGGATTGGTAACTTTATCCACAGAGCCTTGCAATCACATTGCTATTGGAAACACACCCAGAAGCACCAGCACTCGAGATGTTTTTATTAAGCAATGTCAATAGGTACGAAATTTGAAGGTTGGTTTGTTGGGTTTTTTTTTCCATAGTGTAAGGTTTATCAAGACTCATATTTGCAAGAGATCAAATTGCTTTCTGCCACCGAATTTTAGTTTAATGTTCTCTCAGGTAAGGAAACTGGGCTCTGTGTTACATGGTAATGAAAACATCAGCTTTGGTTTGTTTATCTAAATACTTAAAGAGAGGCACCTCTTGCAGCCAAAATGTAAACAAAGCTTAAACTCTTTTTACTGCTTGGATACTTCCAGGCTACTAATACGGATTTTTTTTTTTTTAATTAAGGGCATTATACAGATTTTCTACATATATATCCTGCTTGAAAATCTACCTTTCTGAAGAAATATTGAATTCTTAAACCAATTATTCATAATTACATCTACACTTTGAGCCCACAAACATAAGATGACAGATTCCTTTCAAACCCGGACTCAAGGGGAAAAAAAACCCTCAGAGAGCAGTCAGAAATTTTGTCCCTGCAAACCTGTCACTATTTTAGAGGGAAATAGGTTAAAACAAGGATTTCAAGTGAGTTTCACAAGAATTAAGAACAAGAGAAATTTTGATTCCAGTACCTGAAAAAACAAATTGTATACCTTACCCCTCTGTCTTGTACCCCATCAGCATGTCCAAAAGAGTGAAGCATTCGTATCCACCCAAGCGATTAACCTGAGGAAGTTCTGAAAATGCATCTTTGAGGGTGCCTTGCCTTCTACAGTGCAAGAATCTCCATACACAACCACCTTCATTAAACAATGTTGCTAAACTAGGCACAGACAAATGAAAATGCACCTTGCACTGGATGCCAGTTTATGAGCTGAGAGACACAGCACGGGCGCTGCACACTTAGCAGAGGCAGAATGCTCTTCATGCAGTGGTACCAGAAGAATGCAACATCATAAGGAGAACAGGACACAGAGCTACACACAACAGAAGACAACTGCATTAAAAACTTGAAACAAAGTTGAGTAACCTGATTTTAATCCTTATAATTCGATTTTTTGAAAATCACAATCTGTCCGCTATCAGTATAAGGAATGTATTGAGTGCAACTCAAAAATGCGTATTTGTCTTTGGTGCATCTAGTGCCATTGTAATCACAAGCAGGGTATTTTTTTGTAACCAGGCCGATTCTTAATAGCTCATTTGGAAAGCACAAGACCATAAATTAGAGACACCTTGGAAAATTTAGTAGCTTTAGTAGCCTGAAAATGCACTAGCTTGAAATATATTCCACCAATGTACTTCACCACAGATGACTGGTTATTGAAATAAAGCCAAAATTAAACTGCTGGAGACTGAACACTGCATGTGATGCCTTATGGCGCCTGGGACACAAGGGCTTCATTGCCCTGGCTGAGGACACCTCCTGCTCCACCAAGCCCCAGTGGGCTGTGGCCATACAGTAAAGCATCCCCAGGCCCTGCAGCCACTGATGAAGTGCTTACCCACCCCTCAAGCGTCCAGAATGAAGGCGTCCCCTCCTGAACCTTAATCTGTATCTAGAATGGTTTTGAATTCAGAAATAGTCTTAGGAACTGTGTGGTAGTCTCACAGTTCCTAAGACTATCCCCTGGAAAGAGGGGAAATCCAAGGGATGGAGAGTAGCTGCCCCACAGTTCCTCTGTGAAACCCAAAAAACCTGCCACAAAGCAGCAATGATAGCCCAAGAGTGCATTTCTCTTCTTTCCCATCTCCCCTCTCATAAAACACTCACCATTTTCAGCTGGGGGTTTTTGGCTTGTTTTTTTTTTTTTGATGAGAAAACACTCTTAGTATTTTCACCTCCGAAATACTATAAAATATTGTGTATGCATCTCTAAAGCTTGAATAAAAACAGAATCAGCTTCACAGCAATTGGCCTCAGACATATGTGGTATACCAAGCACAGCAGGAGGTTTATACAAATCTTTCTCTACTAGCTGATGAATTACAGGATTTGCCTTTCATTTTTCTGGCCAGTAAGTAAATAATAGTATATAGTTACGCAGAATGCATCCTGAAGCAGCAGCTTTCAGGTCAACTATCTTTCACATCAATCTAATATGCCTAAAATTATTTTTACCATCTGACGAACGTGCGGGATGAAATGCATTTGAGCAGGTCCTACATTACAAGGTTACTGTCAACCTGTGTTGGGGTCTGCTTCAGCCCAGGCCATGGTCCGGCAGTCCAATCCAAAGGTGGACTCTGGTACCCGTCAGTTGTCCTTCTGACCTCAAGAGGGCTATGTACTTCTGGCTGGAGTCTATATCCTCACAGTCCAGGTTGCAGGAAACAGGTTTAGTTATCTCATCATGTTTGGAAGCACTGAAGTCCACCAAGACACCAGTTTCTCAAAATTTGAATGGGTACAAGAAAATGACTTGAAAGGAATGGCAATGAAAAAATAGCTGTAAGTTAATACGCAGTAAAAATGTTTCCTATTAATTTAGTAAGAGAAGTGGACTTTAGAGACCCTGAATAAGAGGTTTGAAGTCTTCTGTTTACATTTGGTTTAGAAAGTCATGACTATGACTAAAAAAACAATAAATCACAGTGATTTAAGAGATTGGTTTGAGACACTGATTTGCTAAATCTTTACACTCACCTAAGCTTGCTTGTAACTTTGCAAGACCTAAGTTTCTCTGTTTTAATAAAACTGCACTACACAGCTTAAAGATACCTGCTGAATTTCCAACTTTAGCTGTATTTAAGCATGTGTAGCTTTTCTCTTGCTGGAAAGATCCATGGATAATACCAATAAATCTTCCCTCAAATAGCTGAGAACTAATAGTAATGCAAACTATTGCAATCAAACAGCAGTGATGTCATTTAACAGTTAATAAACATGAAAGTACACACTCAGACATCAGTGGAAATGTTGAAAAAACCTAATATATAATAAAAATAGTGATATCCAGACTTCAGAAGATTTCCAAATAGGTGTCATGTGCTCAAGGGAATGACATTTAATATCTCCTTTAGCATATGACAATGTGCTTCTTTCCTTCCATCTCAGAAGGACTAATAAGCCACAGCATCCTTCTCCACCTAACATCAAATGCCATGCTATCCAAATTAACATCTCCATAGGTTGGTTCTACTGAAAGAAGCAAATCCAGTAAATTTTCTTCACCTGAATTGATATTGGATTAGTTCCATGATTTCAAAATCCCAAAGAATGTACTTCTGAAATGTGCAAATGGATTCACAAAATAGAAATTAAAAAAAGAAAAAAAAATTAAGTCCTGACTTCCTCCAAGTCTAAATAATATAAATACTGATTTATCATTTAAAATTTTTTTGCTTTCCTCACCTGCCTGCAATTACAACTCTGACTTCTCTAACTTCATTAGCTGAATACTGCTAAATGCATCACAATCCTATTTTCATAACTGCACCCTGAAAGACTGTTTAATTTCTTCACTCTTGATCACCTTATCTGATTATTTCTCCATTTACATAATTCCTTGCTAGCTCTGGAAATTAATTTTCAGAAAACATTTTATCAGAAAACATTTTTCAGAGAAGTCAACGCATTGTCCAACACGCTGGTGTCTCGCCCCTAACGACGTTCCAAATGCATTCCTAGGAGTTTGTTCTCCCACGCAGGGGTGACTGCCCTATTGTGTGTCAGACGCTTACCTCCCTTCTCCATGACTTTGACGATAAGAAAAAGGAGTCAATGTATTTATTAAATCATTTTTGTGTTCACTCTCTCAGCTCTCTTGATCTGAACCACTGAAGTAGGAATTACTCATACTCTGAATTATATCGGCAGTGAGGACATTCCTGTGGCACCAAGAGCTGGGTGGCTCAAGGTTTTGCTCTCCAGCTGTTCATGAGCTGCCAGCAATAGCTGAGGATGCTCACATTCACCTAGCAGCTCTCTGAATTTACTTTTTGGTTACTCAATTTACACAATTTGTCTTTCTTTACACAAGCCAGTTAAACTGTCCTTCTCTGGGGGAATACCCACAGGTATTTGCCAGGGGAATTTATTCTTTTAGGTTTTCTACAGGATTGAGAAGGTGTTTGTATTTTGTTTGTGACATGTAGGGGATCAGTCTCTCTGATACTGATCAATTTATTATATATTTCTCCTTACCCCTCTAACCATTTCTTGCTAGGAAGGGTGTGAGACTCTCGGTCCTACTGGAGATATGACTGTTTCTTTTTTGAGTTTGGGGTCTTGGGGAGGAATTTTGTTGCTTCACAACTTCAGTAGATGAGGATCTTTGGGTTAAGGCTGTGTTACACAGAGAGAAAGCAAACCATTTCTTTTCTCTGATCTTTTGCATCCAGCATTGTCTATAGGGCAGGGAAGTTAGGATGAACTGACAAAGCCCATGACAGACTAATCGGTGACGGAATTATTTGGTGGAAGATTGCTGCTTGGTTTGACAAGACTTCAAAATGTGAAAACCAATTGGTAGATAGGGAAAGCTGCAGAATATCTACTTTTCATGACAGGTTTTTTAAGGATTATATTGATCTGGACTTATTCTCATTTTACAGGCATTGTCATTTTTTGTCCTGCTGCATCTGTCCTGGGAAAGCCATGGTGGTACACTAATATACTAACAGCTGAAATTAGTTCTGCGGCTCTTGAGTTTTGGAGGGGATGCAGACACCATATGATATTTGTTTTCAGACATAACTGCTTCATCTTTCATTCTTTCCCTGAGCTGAACTGACAATCAGAAGCCACGAGCCTTGCTTTGGATTTATGATGTTGAATGAAAGCCCAGTGGATAATAAAATTAACACCATTCATGACTTAATTAATGATAAGCACCATGTGTCTTTTACTAAGCCAGCAGTAACTGGACACAGGACACAGTGGATAGATGGGCTCTGAAGCAAATGCAGTGGCCTTTCCTTTTACGTCCTACACCTTTCTCGTATCATCCTTCAGTGCAGCTACAGTCTTCAGAATAAAAAGAATTAGTTTAACCCAATATTGAGGTTGAATTAAGACTCTGCATACATTACCATAAGGTTGTTTGATATCTGGTGATCTGATTGACATAAACGTCTCCTCTGGAATGATGCAACAATCTGTATTTTGGGGTTTTTTAAACATACACGGGAGTAAAGATTTTAAATATTTTTGCTAAATGTGCAAGCAAATTTCGTGACTTCATTGGAAATTAAATTTAAAAAATATTTCTTTTCTAAATAATTGCTGAAACAGTCTTCTTTTGTGTTTAACTACTTCATTCATATGCATTTTTTATTTCTGGACAAAGGTGAAGTTTATGTCAATAATTAAAAACATGCAAAATTATGTGATCACTTTGTATTTACACTGGCTTTTGTTTCATCGCCTGCATATTACTCTGATTGCATAAATATTCAAAGAAAAACACCCAGGGAAATTTTTAAAGTGGTGCATAGAGACTACAGTATGCAGTTCCTATTAATTGGAATAAGTCACATGGTTATGTTCTCACACTCTAATTTGAAAATTTCACTCCTGCTTTCCACCATCTAAAATAATTGTCTAATTCCAGGTATGCACTGTCTGCATCTCCCACTCTGCAATCTAGAAATACAGAAGGGACAGACGGTCTTTTCATACAGATACTTTGGGATGTTCCATTGGCATTTTATACCCAGAAGAAAAAGTCTCCAGCCTAATGAGAGTTGCTCTATTCCTCATGCTGCTTCTAATCCTCATTTCTAAGGATATTTCCATTACTATCTTTGCTGAAATGCCTGTTTAGATGCAGAGAAAAATCAATATCCTGGGAACTTCTAAAATAAATAAAAATACAATTATCAAAAAAAAAGTAGGATCAAAATAACCACTAAAACTAGAGTAAGAGATAATCAACCTCTAACCCATCAAGCAGTCCCAGAAACTGTGCTTTGACATTCCTGCCCCAGAAGCTAATGACAGCAAGTATAAATGAAGGATTTTTGTATTTGACTATATTTGAACTTTCCCCACAATGTGCCAGGAAGGTCAGCCAGGGTATTTTAGAGCAAGGCTGTGAGTAGAGAGAATTACAGGCTTAGAGTTACTTACAGGTCCTTGCCAGAGATTCCCTCTGTTTTATAGCTCATAGGCTTCAGTTTTCACAGTTGCTGCTTCTAACCAGTTTTTTTACATCTCCTGAAAACCAGGAGTGGGGGAAGGGAGGGCTTTTTTCCCCACACAGATAACTTCAAGAGATCCAGTGACCACGGAGGCAGAGGCAATGAACACAGGCAGCCAGCAGGAACACAGCTGGCTCAAAGCAGCACCTTGGACCAGGCTGAAATCTAGTGGTGGAGCAGCTGCTATGGGTTTGAAGCTTTCGTGTTGGGAAACTTGAAGAGAAGATCATGGGGTGGCTTAAGTGGAGAGAATCAAGTGTCAGGGAAGAAGGAGAGGTTTGCTTACAAGATTGGTGTAGTTGTGGAGAGGAAAGGGTCTGGCTTTTGGGATGCAAGTTGCTTAAAACTGAGTTCTCTGGGCTTGGAAGCCCTGAGGGTGCAATGTCTTGGGGTTGACATAGACCAACCAGGTACCTCCTACTGAAATCCCAGCCTGGGGAGAGGGACACACAAAGGGCTGTGTCACCAAAAGCACCTTGGGGACCGAAAGGCAGCTTGCCTGCACTGGAGACCTGCACGCCTCCAACCATGCCATCATCAGTACACAGCAGCCCTATCCTACAGTTTCACAGATGTCCACCAAAGATACTTTTGTCTTTAGCCTCTCATCAGCCAAGGACACATGCACACATTCTCCACAACCCATCTTTGTGTTTTCCTAAAACTTAAAGGAGTGTGACATATGTGAGGCTGGCTAGCTTTCCATCAGACCGGACTGAGATTTCCCAAGAAATGGAACAGTTATTATTAGGAGACATGCAGCTAGACAGACATATACAAACAATATGGTTGCAAAAGCCTTTTTCCTCTACAAAACCAGGTTATAACAAGAAACTGCCTGACCTACATTTACAGTTCTGTTCAGCTATTTTAATGAAGTTTTTGATTTTGCTGACATGGCAACTTCATTTTACATGGAGAGACAGCTCCCCAGAGGGTAAGATCTGTCAGTTGTCACACGAAAGCCTTTCAGTCCCTACCTACAAAAGCAAAGGTGTACCTCAAGAAATCAGGTTCATCCTATCGAGCTGCTGAAGGAAGGAAAACAATACTACAGACAAAATACGCTTCCCTGGTTTCATTGTGCATTGCTTCCTTTCAGGAACCAGTTATGGCTGCAGCCAAGAAGTCACTTCTTACTTATATTACAGATTGCTTGATTTTTTTTTTCAATCTCAGACCTGATGCTGTTAACAGCTGGACTGCCCTGTCTCATATGTGGGTTAGATTGACTTTCTCTTCTCCACCATGTAGCGGCAATTAATAAGTAAGAATGATGTCTATGAAGAGCATCTTTCTTTTTCACCCATTCTTTCAGTCTGCTTTAATGGATACAAAAAAAAAAAATCAAAGGCACCATAGAAATGCAAGGAAGGATGAGACCACCAGAAAAGAATCACAAGCCAACAGGAATTGACACCACGTATGAGCTCACAAATAACCTGATTTTCCACCAAGTAGGTCTTGGAAAGGCTTTGTTACACAGCCTGCTGGAAGGCTTGAGGCTGCATCTTGTTTCAAAGCAAAAGGGAACACTGTTGGCAACCTCAGGGCCTAAAATGGTGGGGAAAAAGCTTTGCATCGGGGAGAGGGGAACCAAGAGTCTTTCGTCCTCACTTAATGACCTGATGCCTTGATGATTTCCAGCTAGGGTTATCTGATTTAGGGAAATTATCAATGCTCTGTTGAGGAGGATTATTTTCCTGAAACAAGAAAATCTCAAATCAAGAATCTTTTCACCTGAACTAAAAGAAGTCTCTCCTATCAAAAAATATTTTAAAAGCAGTAAGAATAAAAAAGCTGAAAAGTCTTTGCATTTAGAATGTCCTAAAAAATTTACCGTACCCTGCAATTTTCTGAAAACCCATGTTTCCCTCTGGATTTAGCAAGTTTTCCCTTTTTACTATAATTTCTCTTATACGACATTATTTTTACTCCTGTCTTAACTCCTCTGCAGAAACCCGTTTCTAGTAAAACAGTTATGGAAGGGGAAAGCACTAGACAAGCAACAAAGGTGGAAACTCCATGCCTCTAAGTAATACTACTACTAAACTTGATATCTTTCTTTTAAAACATTTTAAAATTATATTAATTGAGAACCATACTAAATTGATTCTGTCCTTTATTAATAAAGACATGAAACCAAAGACTATAACCAACTAGACTGGGCCATGTCCCGTGTTTTCACTGTCAGTGCTAAAAATAAAGCTCAAAAGCTGAACACAGATGAAATTAGTAGATTTGTAAGATATTGATACCCATGCAGTATTCTATTAATTGTGGTCTTCCTGAAATGCAAAAGCTAAAGGATGTTAAAGAAAGTTAAGTCTTTAACAAGCTGTAAATGGAAAGTCTGCCTACAAGCTTTTCATACAAATGATGATTCATCACTGAAATTCTACTTTTCCTCGTAGATCATGTCTTTGCTCAAGTAAAACTGTCAAAACTTGTATTCAAAGTATTGAGAAGCTGTATCAAAAAAAACCCCCAACCCTGTTCCACAATATAAGCTGTTGTTAGGGTTTCTGTAAAGCTTCAGCATTTGAAGCTCTTGGAAAGCTTACCTTTTTTGTACCACTTGAAAAAAAAGGTATCATCACATGTAAAAGGAAAAGAGGAGCCTATGGAGAGTTGCAATCACAATCAGTTTGCAAACACTGAAACTTTCATGCAATATAGGTGTAAAAAATTGAGTACACCTACCAGTACATCTGGCCTGACTGGATAGCTATAATATAAGCAGGTGGCTGACAGATGTCATATCTCAAGCATGCCTTTTCATGTTCATTTTCATTTTAATCTCATTTTCATGTCTCAAGTATGCATTTAAAATTATTTGCTAACATATTGTAGTGTGTAGCGTACATGATCCTTGAAGGAGATTTCAAAGTAGAGTTCAAAGCTGCCAACTGATTACACAATGGGAAAAATGAGAATAACCATTGCCAATTAACCAACCCCCAAGAAAGACAAAGATGAGCTGTTCCACAGCTAACTGCAGCACCGAGGTTTCAGAATGCAAAATACAGCAATCCTTTCCAAAGTTAAAATGAAGTTTTTGCTGTAACTTGCTGAAAAATACATTAAAGTGCTGCTTTTAGGCTGAGAAGATGTAGATGTAACTCAGCCTTTCACTATTCAAGGGTTTGCAGATGGCAATCTCATTGCACTGTAACGTTGCAAAGGGTTTCCTCTAGATGCTATTTTTAAGCTTCATTCAGAGGCTTGATTCTGCAGAGGAAGTGTCAGAAACCAAAATTTACTAGTTATGGGGCCACCACTTGCTTCATAGATGATCTCAGTAATTCAACAGAAGAAACATACTTCTGTGTAACTACATACCAATCTCACACATGACCATATCTATCCGAGTGGAAGATGGGTGGTTATTCTGGGAAATAAGAGCTAAATTCTTGGCTGGCAAAAGCAGCATACCAAAAAGCAAACTTAAGTTCTGAATATCATCTGGAAAGTTGTCCTAATGAATGTAATCTCCCTCACAGGAATAAAGCCATCCTATCAAACCCACTAGGGTACACTGAGATTTAATTAACTGTCCTGACTTTCAGGAAGAAAGTACCAAATAATAACAACAGGTGACATTGATAAAGTCTTGAGTACAAAATACGACTGTTTTGCCAAATACAAGCATTACTCTTTTGCTTTTATTAACAGATGCATCATGTCTCATTCCTTCAAGATGAAGACTGAAATGCTCTGTAGTAATTTGTGTGAACTTTGGGGCACATTTACTTAAATCCTCTAAAATATGCAGTCTATTTGGCCAGTGAATTTCAAAGTTAATGGAGCAAACATCCTCTTACATGCATAAGTGAGGAAAAAAAGGAAATAAATCTTTCTGTTTGACTCCCATTCAAATCAGAACATGAAACACGAGCACTTTTAAAGCAAGACAGAATTTTGCAATGTATTAAAAGCATATGCTAAAGACTACTGCTACTTAAAAGCCTCTTGCTCCTCACTTTATCATTGTACTGCATCTGCCACCTCACAGGTGTCCATGAGCTTTTATACACAAACAATTTCTAAATGTGAAAAAAGAAGAATCAAGTAAAAGCAATCTTATGATGACTTTGCGATTTATAAAACAAAGCTCTTTGAAATGCTGCCCTGAGCCACACAGAACTCCAGTTGAATAATTAATTACATATTGACAAGGTCTTATAAAAGAAAAGCTCAGAGCTGTATTGACATTTATATCTTCTTCTTAACATTTATCAGAAAATGTCATTCTGCTTGAAACAATTATTGGTACCTTAGATTTTTTCCCTTCATATCCAAATGCTTATCGAGAAGATATGTGACTGATGATGTTTTATGGTTATATGACTTAACAAGTTGCCTAAAATTTAATCTTTATGATTGACTAATTCTTATTATGAGAGCATTAGTGTCTTCTATAAACAAATAAGAAATTATTGTGTGTACTTAACAAAAAGTCAAAGTGTGCTACAAACATTTCTTTGAACTATTCTAATTAGGCTTTACATCTGAATTTTTGAGCTATTAGGAACCATTAACACACAAAATACAACCAAAATCATGATTTGAAATGACTCTCCATGAACTTTATTAGGTAGGATGTAAAAATGAGACACACCAAATAATTGTAATATATGCAATACTTCAGTGTTCTGTATTTTAAAAGGAGAGAGAATAAATTTTCATATTTCTGTTTTCCTATTACATTTGCAATTAATTGAACTAGGATGGTATGCACATTTCTGCTAGAGCTCTTCTGTTACAGTACTTCAGTTGCACTTAATAAATTGCACCTTCCATGAAAAGAAAAGGTGATGGATTGAAAAATGTTTAGCACAACCATGCATAATTGATAGGTTCCCTAGTGCAAATAAGTGTCTAATAAATAATTAAATTTAATCTCATTATAAGAGTTTTCATAATGGGATAATTTAATTAAATGAAAGCCAAAGGGTTCTTAGGGGTTGAAAGATGCTGCTGTTGCTATATTTGGCTAATGGTCTGGGGATAGTATAGTGAAGAAGGGTAATTCACATGGGTACATGCATTATTTAATGAATCCCTCTGAGATGGAGGAAAGGACAGATCAATGATAACTTGTCATTTTATCATTGCTTACAATGCACATTTAAACAACCTGGGAAATGTTAAAAACAGAGAGAGAATCTTGCAAGCCTTTGCAGTGCATCAGGCCGTCTCTCTGCCAGACACACAGAGAACGCTGCCTTTTGCAATACGCAGTTTCACTCTCATCTAGCATCGTTAATTTTTTCCTTCTTTCAGACCAAAAATAAGAGCAAAGCCTTACAAGGTTCTGTACAGTTAGGGCAAGCCTGCCCCTAAGTGAAAGTTATAATGGATACAGCATGTATATCTGATACTAAAAAATTGATAGCTATGTCACGTGGGACCCATTAACAAGCTTTTTGAGTGGGCTGAGTTTTGAGCTCTAAGTCTCCAGAAGCACTTAGCTAGGCTGAGATACTAAAACCATACAAGTCTAAGTAGTTAGCTCATTTGCAGGTGATCAGTTATGAATTAATATGAATAGTGAAGGTTATATCTTTACAGATAAGACAGAAGTGTCATCTTGCACACAATAAACGTGAAAGATCCAAAAGCTAAATGGATGAGTTTGCAATCTGAACTCCCACTTTTTAATGACCTGTACACACACAAGCATTCTCATTTAGAAACTTTTACCTTTATTGGTAGACTCTGAACACAATGCCTGCTGTAGCACTGCAGGCTTGCAGTTTGCCTGATGGTACCAGACATTTTTATCAGAGAGATAACAATCACTCTTTTAGAAAAACAGAGGGATACAGTTGCCCATGATTTTGCTGTCTGAAGCATAAGGATTATGTAAAATACATTAAAAAAAATTTTATTTTTGCTCTTATTATCTGCTTTACCTTTGTTAGTACCCTTCTAAATCTTTCTGAACCTTAAAAGTGATTTTTCTTCTATCAGTAACACAGGTCTATTACTTGCAAAAAGAAAAAATTTTCTAGAATCAATGAAACAATTTTAATTTTTGTTTGATGCTGTGCTGTGAGCATAAGTGGCTATGAGCGTGTAGCCACTTGAAAATGATGTTCAAATGTCTCTAGGAGCTATGACCACAGCAGCTTACACTGTCCTACCAAACAGTTTGCATCATATTTGCCAGTTATATGAGGTCCCACAGGAGTTCTTCAACCTTTCCTAATCTTCAGCTAAATTATCTTGTCTTAAATTTGCCATCTCTCCACTCATCCATTTTTAGTTGATTAATAAGTACATTTATCAGAGTACTTCTATTATAGATGCTGAAGGTTTTGCATGATGAATATCAATCTCCTATTTCTATTTGCTCTTTATTCTCCTCGACACTTTTCAATCCACACGGAAGTTTAGCAGTAACATGTTTCTTGAATTATTTCTTTTGAGAATCTAAACCTTCCTTGAAAAATCCAAATACACTGTATCTGTCTGGTTTTTGTTCACATTCTCAGTGACTCACATGAAGAATGCAGAAACCTCATTGTGTCTCACATATGTTCTCTGAGGGATTTGCACTTCCACACTCACTGGTTACCTCATACAAAAATATGTCTCAGTGCTTTCAGTATTGTTACTCATGTTTTTTGACCACCCCCTTCTTAAGCTGAACAAATGCAATGCCATTTGGCTTTCTTGCTGTTGCTCTGTTATTCGGTTTAGCACCTTCTTCAGCACTGAAAACACAAACAGTTCCTCACTTTGTATAAAAAGTAGGTGTTTAATTTTACACTAAGACGAATCATTCACGAGTCATTACAGAGATGTAGTGCCTCTTCCCTTCTCAACTGTTATATTTAGATTCTTACCATTTTAATAGCCTGAGTGATTAATGTTTTGGCTTTTACAAAAGGAATAACTTGATGGTTTTTATTCTAGTGGGAATTTGCAAAAGGATCCTAAGAAAAATTATCACAAAATATTTTTTGTTATTTATAAGATACCCTCTTCCATCTATTTCTTTACAAACAAATTAACAAAAATATACATGTCTTGAGAAAATAAAAGTGACTACATTTTCTTACTATGCTGCCCAGAATTCAGTAGCCTGATTTCCATGGGAGTTAAATATTCTGGGTGTCTAGGAAATGACTTTCAGAGAGAGTGTACTGAAATTAAGATGTTCTTTTCTATAAATAAACTTCTTCAGGCACAGTTATCTCCTTAAATCTGTGGGAATATTTGTGTACATTTTATTACAGATTATTTAATTCAAATGTCTGGGAAGTAAGACCTCTGACGATTATTCATTAATCTGTTGTCCTTCAAGAGCTAATGAAGTTCTCCATCCACTTCTCATCTTCTCTAAGAAGATCTCCAGTAAAGGAGACCTCCAGTAAACCAAGCTAAAACACACAAGGCATTATAGAATTGAGAGTTCCCCTGCTTTATATAAAATACAGGACAAATACAGAAGTAATTTATTTTTTCCTTTTTCAGATTGCATTTCCACAATGTCTTATTGGAGCATAACTTCAGTGCTGAAATACTCTGACTGGTACCCAAACTTTAAGGGGTTCAGGGTGGAGGAATTTTGTTTGTTTAAGAATGGGACCTTGTATTTATTTTTCTTATTAAGTTACAAAATTCATTCCCTCCGCCTCCAGGAACTAGTTTTCTTGTCCCAAAACCTCAGCAGACTTCTATACACAATGTTGCAATAGTGATCATACCATAGACTTGAATTACAATCTGTGATTTCTACTTGTTGTAGAAATCTACTCCTGCTTTCCAGGCCTGTATGATAAAATTCCAATAAGTCATAAAAGGGAAAAAAGACTCAATAAGAAAGTAACATGAAGATATTTTGATGGTAATCTACCTAAGAAGTAAAATTTCTGTTTTCATGGCTTCTTTTCTTTAAGAAAATTCCTGTCAGCTGCCTAAAAGTCCAAACTTTGGCAGTTAGAGTTTTCATGCTATACTCCAGTACTTGCAAAACTCAACATTCACATGTGGCAGAATAGTGGCTCCATATACTCCAGAACAGTCAAATCACCACAGCACAGTATGGAAATACTGTAACTGAGCTGCATCAGCAGCTTGTTTTCTAACTGCTGATTCTACACGTCAGCATCTCCTAGTGAGGAGTTGGTACTTGGCACCAGTTAATGCCTTCATGAAGCTCTGCTTATTGCATGCATGCACTGCTGAACCTCAACGCACAGGAACCAGGAGGCAACCGAAGAAATACATGTGATATGGCCCTTTTTAATGCAAAGCAAAACCCATTTCTAAAACTGCATCTGTACCTAAGTTATTGTGCATTTGGGGATTATTTGATTTATCTAATATTTGTTTTGAAATCTATTTCTGTGAACATAATTCTGCTGTAGTACTATCATTTCAAGAAGAAGTGAATCTCTTTTATGATGACATTGGGATAAACTTTCAGGACCTATTTAAAATATATAAATTAAACCTGAGAATGACTTCCCAAATAAGTATATACTTTATTATTTCCACAAGTCCCATGAATCAGTATTTTAGCCCAGCTTTACAAAAATACCCAAGCAATGTCACATGAATTTACACTTTCAATTACTACAACTTGAAATACAGGAATGACCCCAGAGGTTTTTTTCCTCATTGTACCAATCCATATCTTGTAAGTTTGTTCAGTTAAACATAAATTTAATAGGCCTCAATAACCAAATGAAAACCCACAGTTTTACTGCCATTTCTGGACTCCTTCCTTCTGCTGTGAAGTCCTTCCCCAGCCGATTTCCATGACCTCAGTTCTCCATGAGACATACTAGTTGGCATAATGAACAACAAAACTTCAGTTATGCTAGAGAAAAAAATTTACTTAAAATAGAAAGAAACCAAAACACTAATATTTTTCCTGCTAGTAGCATGGGAGGGATTCTCTGGTAGAACTGGTCAAAATCCGTAGAACTTGGACTGGTTACATGTTGCTAAATGAACCCTTCCCAAGGCACTGCAGGGATGCAATCAAACAAAAAAAACTCAACTAATTTGATCAAAGAGCAAACTGTCTGTCTATCCATACATTGATCCTGTCCATCAGTAGCTATCACCAAATCCAAATGATCACAAATTTTGATATTCAGAAGGACCTGGAGATCTACTCCCTTCCCTTCTTATGTTTTTCTGTCCATCTAGTACCTCTCTCCACAGTCTCAGGTGGCACTAAACCTCCTACAAGTCTTCCAAGGATGAGAACAAAATGCTAAACTACCACTCATTTCCATAAAGACATAAATCAAAAGGAAAAGTTTTCTATCTCTACACCTAACCAAAGTAAACTGAGTCTTTGCAGTAGAAATAATACATACTGTGGGGAAAAAGATCTAGGTACCAAGCATAAAACTATCAGAGAATCTCAAGGAATTCTTTATGTTTCCTGCCAACAGGTTGTGCTGGAAGTGACCTGTTGGATATATTTCATTAAGATTTTATGAAAGCCTCAGCTTCACACAACCCAGCTACAAGTCCGCAGCTGCCCTATAAGGACAGAAACATCGGAGCCAAGCATAAAGTTGTGAGAGACGAGCAAGGCTACAAAAATATCTGGTCTTTCCAACACCTTACACAAAGTAGTTTCTGGTGTGCTGTAACTGCTGAATGCAAACTCATTAATACAGCTGGACAGGTCAGTTCTGTATTCTTAAACTACAGGCTGGCAAGTAACAGGTTTTCACTTCTTTCTCTAGGCATACACAGGATCTCTTTTTTCAAATGGGAAGTGTAAAAAATGGGATTGATACATAAAATGCTTATGTTTTGTCAATTTTAGCATTTTTCTTTGAAACAAAGACACACCCTTTAATCCCCTTTGAGGATGTATGGGAATGTCCCCACCTACTCCCTTAAGTCCAGTCTTAACCCAGACACAGGAACAAAACATTCTTGAATGCAAAGTAATGAAGACAGCTAACGACAACTTTGAAATACATCCTCAGAAAGCTGAGATTCATTCATTTGCAAAAAAAAAATTAAATGTTCATAAAAACAGATTAATCTCTTTTCATAGTATAAATATTTTTGAGGGACCTTGTGTTGAAAATTAACTGTGCTAAAGACATGCAGGGCAAACCAGATAGCAGTCAAGGAGCAGATGTCCTATGAGCTTTATGAAATTCTAAGTAGTAGTTAAATGGTATAATCTGGTGAAGATCAGCAAAACAGAAGCTCTCTGAAGATAAACTCATGTTTCCAGTAGCTTTGTACATCTGACTTTCATTTTAAAGTTTAAAATCCCAGTGAAAGGGCAGAAAGCAAGAAGGATGCCAAGACGGTATGTCCTCCTGAATAGATTAGTTGGAAACAGTAAGAGAGAGGAGAGACCCACTGACCTTTGGAGGAACCTTGTGTGATTAATATAAACACCAGATTACTCCTATCATGTGAAGAGGCACTCAAAACTTATGCAAGCAACACAGAATTCAGAGTACTCATATTCTAAATATCCCTCCCAACATTTTCGTTCTCCCCAAACTGAACCTCTGGGCAAAACACTCACAACCACTCACTGATGTCAGACCAACACTGGTACAGCATGGAAGGGCATGGTACTAACAAAGAAAGAAGAGGGCAAAAAGTCTGGAGGACCTAAATGCGCCAACAGAGAGCTGTTGGGAGCTGCTTAGAAGCTAAAACCTGATCTTTATTTTTCAAAATAGTTTGTAGCTTAGCCAGTGGAATAAATTAGACAAACTCTACTGAGTTTAGCAGGTAAAGGGGAACCTAATTGCTGCCTTCCCGTACCTGCAAGAAGGTCACCAAGAAGGCAAGAGCCAGGCTCTTAACACTGATGCCTGGTGGGGGGATTTGGGACAGCAGGCACAAGCCGAGACTCAAGAGTTTTAGAGAGTATATTAGGAAAATCTTTCTCACCCTGAGGTTAAAAACTTGGAGGTTTTCCAAGACTGGACTAGATAAAGCCCTGAGCCACTTGGTCTGGCTTTATGGACGATCTTGCTTTGAGCAGGAGGATGAATGAGGGACCTCCTGGACTGCCTTCCAAACTGAATTTTCCTATAATCCTAACATCCTAAGTTATTAACGGTTAAAACAGATAAATGGCTAAATACTTAAATATTAATTACAAAAGAATTAATGCACAAAGCAAGAACATATAGCTCTAATATATTGCTTAGCATTAGCCACTTCATGCTAGTCTTTCAGATTTCCTACACCACTTATTATAGAACAGGTGCCTTGATAAACCCTTACTTAGCATATATTAAAAGCTCAAAAGAAAATGGTAACAAATCTTAGTCAATAAGCCATAAATTAAATTGTCTCCCAGAAGATCTTGGCATGTTACAGTACATTTCCATTCAGTAGGCCTTGATTGGCAGATTGTAATGATTCATATTACATTAGTAATTCATGAAATAGTACAATATACATAATCCTAAAACTATGTTCAGACATAGTGGAGAGGGGCAGCTACAAGAAGCTGACTATTCTTCTCCATTCCTCACCTCCAGCTAAAACAAACAGAAGCCCGCCCTGTGCTTTACTAACACAGTCCAACAAGTAATAAAACACAGAGCAGATAGTTTCACCATGACCTCTCTGTGCTTCTAGTTTCACTTTTCCTGGTGGGAAAGGGAACAGAGGGTACAGGAAAATTATCTGCATCATTTCTGGGCAGGGACAGGATCCTCACTACCTACTAAGGATTCAGCTGGCCATACACCACGTGCTGCAGAACAACCTGATGATCTGGAGAAATAAGAGGTGAACCTATAAAATGCCATGGGTTTCCAGAATCAGTTCTGGACATCTCTGATTAAACCCTCTCCTTAAAGGCTGAAGATTTACCATTGTCAGGCTCCAGCAGTGTCCTTGAATTTGTCTTTGCAGCAGAACTGCAGGCATACACAGGTTACTGAAGCACCTAATACCTGACTTAGCAGCTGTAGGTGTTCAACAAGCCAATATGCTTTTAAAGTCCAGAGATTATACGCAATGCTATATATTTCTGAATGTCTAGGTATGTATTGATATAGACACACACATGCACGTAAATACTTGCAATTAATTCTCACAGGAATTTTTAGTTTCCTGTCAGCAGTTGATTTGCCAGACCTAGGCAGTCCCACTAGAACTTGGAGAATGGATAGCTAAAAAATGGTTTTTATGATCTATTAAATCAAAACTATACTGAAAATCTATTTACAGCATCATTTTATTTGCAGTATTCCTTCTGGTACAGTGAAATGGTAAGGAAATAGTCCTTTTTTGTAGTTTTTCAATAGTGATTTTGCAGAAACGTGCCATTTGCTAAGCAAATTGTGTTACAGGGCTTTCTTAAATAAAGCACTGTACTGTTCAAATGATAAAATTCTGGCGCCATGGGTTGTTATTTATATCAGCAATGTTAAATATGCCATAAAGGTTCAGAAAGGTACAGAAACATACCTCTGCCATATTATCTATTAAACATACAAAAAAATATGAAGGTACAATTTCCTCTATCGGAACAGAAGGCTTACTGCTGAAGTTAACAAAGAACATCTGGTTTGCATTTGAGGTGCATTGACGTGTTCGTTAAAGTGTCCTTGTTGGTCATTTTCAGCCTTTTTCTCTTTTTTTGCCTGCTTCACAATAGTTTGTGTCCTAGCTCTGTGGTAATTAGAGCATGCTACTAAAAATGGTCATTGTCATTGTACCATTTCCCTTTGAAAAATTGCAGGAGCAAGATGAAAGAACCAAATGTAAATTTCATCTGATTTCAGTGTTAGAGCAGCTTCCACAGCTCACCTTGTTCATACTTCCTAGGGGTGTTTATTTTCTGCAATTATTCATCCAGGCCTCACTGAACTTGAATACTAATAAATTTTAAGAAGTGAAACAAGAAGCCTTCATGCTGTCTACAGGGAGGCCTCGGAAAACTCTGTATTGAGAGTTATTAGTATCAGCACCAAAGGTGCTAATGCTTTGTTACTTGTCATAGAAAGCTAGATCAGGTGAAAAACGTAGGAAAAAGAAAACTAAACCTTTGTACATTTTCTCTGAACACATGAACATCCTTACATGATCAATCTAAAGTAAGGGGGTTTAATATAAACTGTAAATACTTTCTTTAGATTTGTGCTGTGGTCCTCTATAAAGTTATTAGATGCATTTTATAGAAATCTTAGCTTTAAAAATTTAACTTTAGTAGTTTATAACTAAATGTGAGGGGAAATATCAATTATTTAATTACACAAAAGAATGTGCATTATTTATAGTCCCCGTTTAAATTTAAGGAAACTACTTCTGTGCTTTAAGCTAAATTTCTGTCTCAGTGCTTGAGGTCAAGAAAATTCAGCAACATACTGTTACTGCACCCAAAGTAAATTAACATTGCTATGGTTAACAGAATTACAAGGATTCATGACACTTGACAGGCAAATAAAAAGACAAGACTGCCTCCAAGCACCCATACATCTGGAGTTAGACTGAAACCTCTCTGAAATATAGAGCAAAAATTCACAGGACGTAAATGTGGGCTTTAAACACAAATAGGATGCACGTGCTTACTGTGTTCTCTGAAACTAAAAGTATTTTAATAGTTACACAGGTTACACAAAGGTGGTTCTGCCAGTAGGCACAATAAAAGCGTTCTCTGAGTGACCGGGACTATAAAAACACTTACAAGCCTTGCAGCCTGACAGGGAAAGGATAGCAAGGCAGTTGCAGAAGAAATAGCTTTTTAACTTACTTCCCCAGCCTGGCTGAAAGAAGCCTAGAAAGCTTAAGTGTACAAGTGTTTTAACTGCCAAGTGAACAAGCTCAACAACAAATTTACAGCTTCCCGATATCAAGCTGATTGATATAAAATATCAAGCAAAAGTGTTCAGCCGTTTCTAGAATCATAAAAAAGAAAGCAATTCCACCTGTATTCAAAATAATTATCTTTTCTTGAAGTTGAGCAGTACATTAGGAACGCGAAATTAATTTCAGGGCAGCAATTATTAACTTTACTATGAATCTCGTAAAAAATAGTTAATCTTGGAAAACTGCAGCTTACGGTAGAGGCTTGGCAACATTTTAGCAAGCCAGTCCTATGGACCAATCTGTTCACACTTGGCGTTCTTTGAGTCATTCTGAGGGCTGTCTCATAAAATTAGGTAAGGAATGGGTTTTATCTTCTCTTTAATGATCTTTTCCTTCCCCTCATTCCCTATCTTGTGTTTACAAAGGACAGAGAAAGAAGGGAAGAAAAATATGCAGGGAAAGAAGAGTAGCTGAGAGAGAACATGAGCTCTGTGGCTGAGAAAAGCATGAAGAGTAGGCAGACCAGTGAGCAGAGGCGGGAAGAAAGCTAAGGATTAGTGAGGACAGGAGCTGGGGATGCAGGGCCATAAGGGGCAATGCAGGACCTGGGGGTTGGAGGATGAAAGAACAGGAGGTGGGAACACCCTGGGAATGAACACTAGAACTGACCATGAGAAAGAAGAGTGATCAGGAGGATCCACTCAGGAAGAGACATTAGTATTGGCAGAAGGACAGTGCCAAGAAGAGACTGCTTGCTGGAGTAAGACACAGCGGGGATCAAGCGCTGCCTTCCCAAGCAGAAGCCGCCTGCAGGTGGCCTGTGGGCAGCCACCTTCAAGAGTCTCCCTGGCCAAACGGAGATCCAGCTCGACACACTCAGGACTGGCAGGGAGCAACTCTTTGAAAAGCTTTCTTAAAAGCAGATCAACGCATCCCAACAGTCAAGGAAGAAAAGCAAACAAATGCATAAGGAAGGGACAGGAAATAATATGGGCATGTGGCTAAAGTAAGAAAGAGCCATTTTTACAGATTCTGCATGTGATCACTAAAGCCAGGATAAGAGGTATTTATTTCAGGTCGAACCACTACCTAGGAAAAATGTCTTCTGTGTGAGAACAAGCCAATTTTATCAATAATTTTGCTAAGTGCAGAAGATAACTCATTCTAAGCAAAATTATCCTAATAGCTTACATTCATGCCACCTCCAGTCTTCTTTTTTGACTTCTGTTTACTTGACTTGACATCACCCTTAATATCCAAAAAATATTACCCAACAGGGACCATCCAGAAAACTTCATTCTTCACAACTCTTTGAAAGCCCTTACCTACTACAATACCCCCAAATTTCCTGAATGTATCACTTACTTTGGGTCCCTTTATGCAGCAAAGATTGTTGTATAATAATTTACCATTGTTCACTGTAAATACTTTAACTAAGTCAAGTACCTGAGAAAATGTTATTAAAGGAGCCCCCGAACAAACTGAGTTTTCTATTTCCCTCATAATGAAAGCCACTGTAGCTGTGGACACTAAGCACATCAGAGAACCACGGTTGTGATTAAATAACTGTCTCTAAATACCAGCAATCACGTTTCTATGCGACTTTTTAAAATAATAAAGATAACTTAAATGTATTTAAATTAGCTCCTAGTTCCTACAAATTCTACATAATCCAAATATTTCATTCTTATCTTATATGTGACCCATGGCACAATACTGTCTGCCTAAACATTTCCATTTACTACAAACAGAAGAATAATTTGCTTAGCTATATAATCAGCAGAGAGGCAGCACACAATAAAAGAAAGCATTCCAGCTTTAAAATGAATAAAAATTGATTGTGTCCCTATAAAAACTAAATTGGCAGAGTGTTAATTGCATTTCACATAAACATCTGTAGCAGTCAGTGACTTGTTACTGTGCTGTAATGCAATACAGGACACTTAGGAATAAATGCATCCTCTAGATGAGTTCATAGAGATTTTCTAAAAGCGCCTGATGAGATTGTAAAAATCTGATTAGTCAGACCTGCTAATGACACTTAAAACAAAGGGAAATCTTTAAATAAAATTATTTTGCTTTTTTTTTCTCTCGATAAATTATATGCAAATTACTGTTGATTGAAAAATGCCTGCCTTGAAGGGAAATTCACACTAATGATGGAAAGGTCATCAGACAACAAAAGTATTTGCCAAAGAAATCTGCAGGCACTTGAATAGTATGCTGGAATAAGAAAATATACCCATTCTTCATATTATTTGTTGTTGTTATAATGCATGAGACACTCTCCAGGGAGGAAAGCAGACTGGTTTGCTCCCCTGGAGATCTCAAAGTAAAGACTCAGTACTCAAAAGATGCAAATACATGTTTAAATGTATGCCACCTCAACTTCAACCACATTAGTTACATGCAAATGCACGCCTGCAAGAACATGGTCTAAGAAAGCCATGATATGGGACATAATCAAAACCGAAAGTTTATGCCTGATGACAAAATAAAATAAAATAAACAAACAAACAAATAAATAAATAAATAAATGTAAATAAAATAAATAAATAAATAAATAAATAATGGAAATTACCAGCAACAATAAATGTCCTTCCAATTCTTCCACTAAAAAATTCAGTAAAAAGGGATTGGTAATACTATAGTTACAGGACCCTGAAAAAAATACCTAAGTTTTAACCATTTCAAATGCAGACTGAGTGATTTCATTCTAGGTGTCCTATAGCTCTACTGTACTGAACATTTATTTCAACAACAGTGATAAAATACAAAAAATCAAATGAAATAAAAGAAAAAGTTGAAATTAAAGATTCTCACTGAAAATTTTTAGAATTCCCTTAATTCATCCTCTAAATGGCAGATCAGAAAATTGAGCCTATATTTTTAATTTCTTCTAATTATCATCAACTAAAATGACACTTAATATGTAAAACAACTACAGCATCTAAACAAGCAGCTGCACAGACATGAGAAAGCAACTACTGGATAAGTTGCAGCTATGGAGAAATTATTTTGGAGCAGATCACACATCAAGTCTAAGTAATATGTGTAAAAAAAAAAAGTATTTATCCTGCTGTGACCTGCAAAGTAATCCTCCCCAGCAGAAGAACTTTGCCAAGAGCAACACAGACAATCAACCTGAGGAAACATGAGCTATCAGGAATCACTCAAAGAACTAAGCTTGGTGGATCTACAGTTGGTGGATCTAGAAAGGAGATTGAAATTGAGAAGAATGTGATTTATACCATTACTGATTCCTAAAAGTCTCCCACGAAGGGCAGTGAATTACTCTCTGTGAAATGGGAATGGAGCAAACTCCACCATTGTGTTAGATAAGTGTCCAGTGGTACAATGGTAATTAAGGTGTTTGATTCTGCTTCAGAGACGGTGATAGATGAAACAATCTGTTGAATTTCTTATCCATCCTTCTATCAATACTGTTCATTTTACAGTCAGCATATTTAAAATGTTATGGTGATGTGTAATGTAGTAAAGAAAAAGTCCATTAAAAGTTTTAAAAGGGTTATTTTATTCTTATTCACAGATCAATGATAATTAGTCTCAAATGGGCCTCAAATACAAATATATATGTATATACACATATACATATATGTATAAGAAATGTTCTTTGTAGATAAATGGTAAAGCAGGTATTGACAACAAGATTAGGAATTGTCTTGTATGATTTCTAGTACTACCATTTAAACTACTGTATCAGCCAAGAATGGACTTTATCCACCTTGGATTTCTATATAACAGAGTAGTCCCATTCCTGATAAGTGTCTCTAAAGAAAACTCTTCTGTAACTCTAAAAATAGTAAATCCCAGTTTCAAGCACTGATTTTAGTAGAATAAACTCACAAAAAGTTAGCAAAATAAATAATCTTCAGTCCTTGAATTGAACATAGAGGAGCTCTAAATTCAATAAACATGTTTTCACTTCACTCCCACACTAACTCTATCTTTTCAAATGAACAAGGCTTGTGTCTAACCTCACAACATACTGTATGTTCCTAGCTCAAAGAGATTATAATAATGTGTTGTAAAGCCACTTGGTTTGAACTGTGGCTGGCGCAGTACCCTTCAATAAATAAAAAATAAATGGACATATGGAACCACTAGAATCCACTCTATTCATCCCTTAATGGAGGGTCCTAAATCACAAACCATAAGTTTAGCCTGTTGGTAGCTGCGCTGATTATAATGAGACCATTTACTCATGAGGTTAATGCTTAAGCTGACTCAGATTCTTAAAGCAATCAGATAAGGCTGGCCAAGATGTGGGGCCAGACAGAAGTGGATGGTCAAAGGGATTTCCCTACAGTGAAGCTAAATAGAAAGGCAAGCAGCAAGGTTTTAGTTGGGCTGCCAGGTAATCCATATTGCCAGCAGAGTCCAGATTGCTAAAGGTGACATCCCTCAGCTGCTTTGGGACTCAGAAGCAAGGCAGGTCAACCCCATGGAGCACAGGGACTCTTCTTTCAGTTTTTACTGGGAAATCACACTTCTCTCTTTGATTCTCCTAAGTACGCAATGGAGCCCAGGCAGCTTTTTATCCCCAGGGTGTTTAGGATGGGCCTCCCACAGTGAAGAAGTCTGTCCACCTCTGGTTTAAAATTTGGAGCCCTGTTGAATGAAATGAACCTAAGTATTCACAGTTCAATCAATTCTACATTCTCACGAGCCTAACTGCAATGGATTCAACTTGGTTGCTTCCTCAAAGACATCAGGAAACACAGGACACACTGAATTTGCACTCTCTTCCTTCACTGGCATTGCCCCAGCTGCAGCATACAGCCAGGAAGAGATGGAGCAACCACTAAAGCCATCTCACACAGTAAAGCTCTTCCCTGAAATCTCAGCAAAGTATCTCTGATTTTATATAAATTACTGATTAGAAAGCAAGGCAAGAAATGCAATGGGTTCCTTCCAATTAATATTACTGTTTTCTGTGTAGTTCTTCTAAATAAGTAGAATCAGTTAAAGTAATTTTTGTAGCAAAAGTTTTATACATTATAGAATTACCAATTGCATCCATCTTGGTAAGGGAACTCATTTTTCCAGGATGCATGGGTGGACAATCCCTTGAACTTGTAAATTCTAGTGCAACAATGAAATACTAATGCTTTTAGCATATGAATATAGGGAATTTGATATATGTTTATGTTTCTTTCTCTGACAAAATAAAAGCTAATATTTTTGTAGCAGCTACAAAAGGAAGAGTACTAGAAGGTAGCTCTGACAAGTATCCTTTTTGAAAAAAGGAAAAGAAGAAAGGAAAAGGCCTCATTCTCCATGCACTAACTGGAGAGTTTTGCCCTGATACGTGGCAAAGTATTTTTCAAATGGAGTTATTTAAAAAACAATAAAGGTACCCTTCTGCCAGATGAAAAATGTTTCAACATTTTCTGATAAGAGACAACTTTTGTCCCTTAAAATCTATTATACAGACAACCTATGAAATGCCCTTCCTAGACTGAGTGTTGTAGCAGTCTGGTATGACTACTTACTGAAATACTTTCAATGCATCATAAAATTAAATTATGTGTTCCAGCTCATTGGCTCCTAATTTAGATAAAACAGTAAGATCTGAATTCATAAGGCTGTTGGTCTGTAAGGGGGCCCCAGTAAGGGACTGCATATTAGGCTATTAAGACTTTAATTTTAGCTGGGCTGTAGTTATGTCATGTACTTGAAGTGAAAACATGATTAAACATTTTGAGAAAAAAAAAATGATCAATGGGATGCTTAAATGAGCATTTATGGGGAAAGCATTTAGACCTGGCATTTATGCAGACCGTAAACAATTTCTAATTACATCCACAATGTCTTCTCTATGAATAGATCATGCTTTCTTCCTTTTATAGATGAGCATTTAGATAAGAGGAACAGAATTGGTTAGGGGTTAAATGTAATTTCGAATAAGCATCAGATTCAAACTGAAAGATACAGTTAATTGCTTCTCCCTTGTATGTAACTGAATCATCATCTTCTCCTCTGGAAGGAATAAATCTGAACATATCTCTTCCATGGCAGCAATTTTCCATTTTGTACAACCATTCTCTCATCTCTGTTACATTTTAAATAAGTTCAGTGAGTGAAGAATCTACCACAGAGAGTTCATTTTTACAAAGTGTTAGTTCAGCTGCAACTTCTCCTGAATGATTTAATACATATAGCTATTATGTAACTCAGATTGTCTTCCCATGTTTTAATTTATTCAGTCATTTCCTTTTTAAAACATGTGCTATAAGGTACAGCATACCTCCTGGTTGTGATTTTGAAGGATGTCAATTTATTAGTTAGATTTCAGACACTTAAATATTTAGTTATAAAAATGTAAAGATTTAGAACAGTTGGAAACCACTGTTTCCATATTTTACTCCTGTCTTGCAAGGGCTTTTGTCCCAAGGTGAATGTGGTAACGATGTAGATGTGATTTGGATAAGGCCTAGATAAGGTATTTTTTTCCAGACACACACAGTGAGAAGTTTGTTGGGAGAAAAAGTTATGAGAATAAGAGCAAGCCACCAAGGATTAGAGGAAGGAAACTTGGAGCTACATCTCTTCTGGTGTTCAAGTATGAAGTCGTCCAACTCATTAGTTATCTTATTCAACCTTGACATTCATTTATATGGAAGACAAGGCTACAAATGACTTTAGCAGGCATGCCGAGTCTCTTCCTGAAAGGAATATAGTTAGGAGGAAAATACAGTAGTCATTTTAGAGCAACTTGCAAGAGGAATGTGGACTCTGTCAGGAGCTTATCTCAATACATGAATTATTTGTTTCCCCTAATAAACATCCTATTACACTGGTTACTATGTTTAGGCTCAAGATTGACAAGGAGGTCTTGCATAGCAAAGATTTAGCTACCATCTCATGGTGCTGCAGAACAGATGCTCAAAAAACCTGGTCTCACACAGAGTTGTTTTAATATTTGTGTAGCAGCCAAGCGGGCGAGTTTCCTGTATAAAAAGAACATTTGAACTTTAGGCGTCAACACTAGAAGAATTCATGTTCTTTAATTAGGTCAGTGATCCCTCTAAATTTCTATGTCTTGACTAGACATAGAAACATTTTCTGTTCCTCAAGACAGTCAGCCTGTCCCCTCTGGCTCATTTGAAAGAGGATGGTTAAAACTGTCTTCCAGGAACATTCATTTAAATCCCCTAGGCATTGCATTGCTATCTACATACACACGGAGTGTTTATAAAGGAATAGCAAATCCTATTAAGTAAAATCAATCATGTTGTGCATTAATTTTCCAGGATGTACATAATGAAACATGGCACCTTGCAAGTGAGAATATGGCCCACAAACACGTGGATAAAGTGTAATCAGTTTTAGCTATCTACAACTTTCCGTTTTAACTATCTAAGACTTACAGTTGCAGATGAATTTTAGAAGTCTGTTGGTCTATTAGCACTGTTTAGTATAACAAAAAGGGAAATAAATATTAAAATAATCAAAATTTTTGTGGTTTTGCATCACTTTTGTGTTGGCCAGGACCTGTTCTTCATTTTATTTTTTTCCTTAATGATGAGTAGTTTTGCTATTAATCACTTTTCAGTGAGTAGACATCAAGAAATTTCTTTCTTACTATTAATGCTGGCTATTACATGGGTAATTCACTTCCAGGGGCTGCTGTGGTACCCATAGAAGTACTACACAAATTCCCACAAAAACATGTAGGACACAGAAGTCACGCAGTGGAGGTTACACTTTCCTTCTCCACTCTCCCCATATTACTTCTTCTGGGATCTTAAATGACTTGCAATTGCTTTCCCAAAATGTATTATCCAAGTTATCAATTTTATAACCAGACTGTGTAAAAGATCTGAAGTTTCCTTTTAACATATATGTGATCTGAATTTTAAAAAGATCCCACAGAATGCTACTTCACATCTAATTTCTTCTACTCAAAGGTGTATTTTCAACACAGGATAATGCTTAAAGGTTTACTTTGACCTACCTATTATTATATTTTCTATTTACATGAGAGAAAGGTTACTATGTTAAAGGTTATATGTTAAAACTTATTTGTTTTTTCATTTTGACTTTTTTTCAATTCCACAACAGACAAAAATCCAACTTCACATAAAAAGAAAAACCACCAAGTAATTTTACTGTCATGCAGGCCGTGTGTTTGTCATTCTTTGCCTGGTAACATTTGAAGCTGATAGACAGAGGGCAGCTTCTACAGTGCTAGGGGACAGAGAAGCCTAAGCAGAAGAGATATCCTTCCCCATAAATGGAAAGTTTGCCTCATAATATCAGTCAGATTTTAGATAACAGGAAATCCACGCAGGAGACAGCTACTGAAAACTGAGCTTCATAAATTTCATCAAAGGTCTACTTTCAATCTGACAGAATTCAAAATAATGGTCTTTGAAATGCACAACAGACTAATAGACTAATCCACTACAAACTAATTATCAACTGGTAGAAGCTGCCATATATATAAAGCGAGGAATTTGGGCTACAGAATTATCTCAAGTAAGCAAAAATGACACTTGCAAAAAAATTGGGAGGCTAGTCCCTCTGAAATCAATGGTAATCCTCTTGCTGATGTTAACATGGTCATGGTTTGTCTCATGATATTTACATTAGGTTCCAATCATTAAAACTAATTACGTATTTCTTCATTCACCTAGGAATACATAGTCTGTGATTAGGGCCCTAGACACCACACTGAACTACAAGTATGTTGTTTGAATTAGGACAAATTAATAATAGGTCATAAATACAGAAACAGAAGGTCTGCAAAAGCACTGTTTATTCATAGGATTAATTGTAGCAACACTGAAATTTTTCACTTGGTTCACACTGGAGATCTTCCAGCTCACAATCAAAAATCAAGAAAATCAAACAGCATGATAAATGATCTCCCTAATCTTCACCTTGGCTGGGGTTCAGAAATGTCAGCTTCCTTAAAAATGAGTCTTGGCACTAGCAGAGTTTCCTCGATAATTTTTTTTTTAATCAGATACCCAGAAAAGTTAAGTATAAAAGTCCCCCTTTTAGAAGTCTCCTTCTGGGTCATGCAATGTACTAACTCAGAAGTTTTTTGTGATTGCAACACTTTGCTTCTGCTGAGATTAAAAGAAAATACAGAAGGAATTAAAGCAAGAGATTCAGGATAAATATTTGAAAAATTCAATTACCTTTTAGAACAAAATTTGCTTTAATAGATCATTTTTCTTTTATGTAAACTTGAGATTCTTTCTCTACTGATGATAGTTATACTTACAGTTCCACTGAGAAGCTTTCTAAACATCTTCCCAGTTTACCTAAAATATATAACATACTTACATATGTATTTATATAACATGAGTATTCTGCATGAACTAAAATATATGTTTTACTCAGGTGTGTTTTACAGAAAAAAGGCAAGTCACTGGAACAAAAAGTTTAAAATCAACCATTTCATCAAGGGTACTGCAGCACTACAGCTTCATCACAGCTGAAAACAACTGCATTAATATTCAACTACGTGCTTCATTTTCCCCTTTATGAATACTTGTATAAATCTTATTAATGAGAAACTGAACTGTAAGGGATGCAATAAAGTTTTTGGCATAATATTATTTCAAAAAAGCCGTCAGTGACACCCTTTTGTATCTTAAGCAGTCTTTTCAAACCTGCTCATTTATTATGGTCTTCGAGCTCCTTGAGCTTGATGGAGTTTCAACTACCACAACTATTCCAGAAACCATTGAGTTAGTCTAATTCTTACCCCTAAAGGATCAAGAACAGATGAAAATTCAGGCCTACTACTATTATTATCATTATTAGTTTTGCATATTTTAGAAAATAAAGTTGTTCTGAAACCTTACATCTAGGTTCAGCAAATATAAGACCTTAAGGGAAGTATCTTTTATGGACCCAGTTTAGTCCCTACATAAAGCAAGCTACTCTAAAAAACTAAGAGTTCATAATTTAACATGAATAGCATTTTGTGTTAAGGATATCCCCAGGCTTAAGTTCAACAGAGCAGCAGTTTACTTGCCAGAAACCTGACTGCAAGTTGGAAGGGACTATAGGATTTAAACTAGTTTTTGATAGTTCCTCTTGAAGTCTCCTCAACAGTTTCAGAATTAACCATGTTACTTTTAGCATGCAGCAGCATAAACTGGATAAGGTAGAAAAGGCAGAGAAACTGCAAACATTTTATCACCTGTATCTACGTAACTCAGTCCTGGCAACTTTCAGCTTCTTCATGTCTCAATCATGAACTCAGTATCATACTCTTCATCATAACTTATCTCGCAGTGTGAGCAAACGTAAGTCCACTGACAGTTACCAAAGAGTTACTGCTTTTTGTCAGTGTATTAGTAAATTTACTAATTTAGTGATTACTGTCTTTCCCTGCAGACAAGGGCCACAAATGGAGTACTTATAAAAATCCTCAAGATAAAAGGCAGGGAACTGGAAGCATCCCAGGAAATAGGGAAAAGCATTGTTTTAATGTTGTGGGTATTGAACTTGTTTTGTACATTACATAATGGGAAAATATTTGGACCCTGGCATTCAGCTACATTAAATAGTTTTTGTGGTTATCAAATTTTGTAGCCTAGTTTCAGCTTTTAGAAGTTGCCACAAAAGCAGTTTTCTGTTATGCACACTGTACAGGCATAAACATTATCAATTAGATAAACTGACAGAAAATTGCTGGTCGTTCAAAAGCGAGAACTTCCCTCAGGAATTGATAAAATTCTATCATGCTCTCAGAAGTCAAGGGCTGTGTTTACGCCATAAGCATTACACAGGAACAATAGTCATTCAAAATACGATAATTACTTTGCATTCTTCTGTAAAGGGGAAAAAAAAAGAAAAGAGCACACTTAGATCAATTTCCTAACCTAACCAGCCATGGTTTACATCCACAATCTGCACTCATGTTTTACTGCTTGATTTTTTTTTTTTTTGCTTAAATGGGCAGCCACTGTTAATTATTGCCAATTTCTAGGCAAATGCCTGCTTATTTAAAACTATTTCCTTTGAAGCTTATGGATAAGAGTGGCCTTGAAAAATTGCTCTCATCTTGGGAGAAAGGAGTATGTCTCAAATCCATTAGCAGGGCAGGGAGGAGGCTGCTGTAGGGAGCATCCTGGTTTGAATGCAGTGCAGGTTTGGCAGAGCTAGCAATGGGTACTGCACAGTGATGGACGAGATCAGAAACACAGCACAGCCCTACTCCCTCATCAATCTGCATCTGATCATTCAGAAGAGCAGGTGGGACCTGCTGGCACGACCCCATGGGAGTAGAAGGGCCCAGGAAAGTTGGTTCACCCTCAACAACAACCTCCCCAAATCATTGTTCTTTCCAATGTGTAGGAATCCGAGCAGGAAAGGCAGAAGGCTATCATGGACGAAAAAGACTCTTGATTCAGCTAAACCACAAAAATGAAGATCCTAGAGGATGGAGGCATGGACAGGCTACTCATTAGGAGTCTAGAGATATGGCATGAGTGTGTAAGGATAAAGGTAGAAAAGCAGCAACACTGAGCATCTTTGAGAGGCCACAATGATTACAGGAGACTCCTGGAGACTGTAAATAAGCAATGCCATATCATCATCAAGAAGAACAAGAAGACTGGGAAAATACAGGCCAGTCAGCCCAACCTACCAGCCAGGACTGGTAGGGCAGGGCTGCAGTTCATCAGAGGGATGTTGATAGGCTAGAGACATGGGCCTGTAGGAAACTCGTGGAGTTCAACAAAGGGAAATGCCCAGTCTCATGCCAGGACAAAATATCCCCATGCAACAGTGCAGGCCGGGAGCCGACTGGGTGCAGATTTACAGAAAAGGATGAGAGAGCATTTGAACATGAGCTGTGAGAAGCGAAGAAAGCCAAAGAATATGGGGCTGTATTAGCAAGAGTACAAGTAACAAATCATAGAACCTTTCCCCCCCTTCTATTTGGCACTTAAGAGACTGCATCTGAATTACTATGTCTAGTTTTGGTCTTCCCAGAATAAGACACTGGAAGGGGCCTGACAGGAGTCTATCAGTATTAGGAGGAACATTCCATATGAGAATGGGAACTGGTTTTGATCAGCCTGAAGAAGAGAAGGCTATTAGGAAATCTTACTGCTCTTTACATCTTCCTAGCAGGAAGACAAGAAGATGAAGCCTGATTCTTCTCGGAGGTGTGCAGTGACAGGGTAAGAGACAATAAACACCAGGTTCAACATGGGAACTTACACACAGGAAGAAAAAAAAATCACCATTAAAGTAGTGCAGTTTTCAATATGCTAATCATAACATGGATTGAAGAAACCATAAAACTCATAAAACCTGAGGTTTAAGCTGCTAATGCAAGTAGTAATCTATCACTAGATGAAAGCCCTGGAAAGACGGAAAGCCCATTAGGACAAAGTGGAACTTACTGAAACCCAGAGCATCAGTGACAACACTTCTACTGGCTGTCAATTTCTTCTTTGGACAAACTGAACACAGTTTGTTGGAGACACATATGAATTTGTCAATACCAATTTTCTCCTTGTGGGAAATTTGCAATTCTTTATTGTTCCACACTGGAATCTCCTGTGATTGAATGGCACATTCTCAGGAGCACCTGACACTATGTGCAGCAAGACTGACAGCAATCATTGGTCTCATCCTATAAATGTTTTTTACATGCATGAAGATGAGTCTTTCCTCATAGCTTAATTATTGAACATAAATTATACAGTAAAAGAAATAACTTTCAGTAGGAACATCAAAATATGACAACTGGCTGTGCAACCAGACATGTTTCTATTTAACACATCTGATGTAAGGAAGCTATTAATTTTCTAAATGCATAGCTAAACTTCTTTGTAACACCTGACACAGCATTTTGCTAGGGTAATAAAAGAAAGCCTGACAGCTGCAATTTTCTAGAAATATGGATTAAGCCTTTCAATATGCTCTTGGGAAAGTTTTCTCTTGTATAAGCTTCTCTAATTTGTTTTTAAATGGCTTGTTTCTGATCATTTAGACCTAGAGTTCTCCTGCATCTACTCCAGCCCCAGCTTATTTCTTGTCACAGACATATTTAAGCATTGGAAGAAAAACCCATATAATCTCCTACATATTCTCCCTGACACTGGTTTTAAAATTATTTTGTTTAAAAATTTCTTCCAGGTATTCATAACACCAAAGATTACAGAAAAAAAAATCATGCTGATAGACTTCTGCTAAAAAAACCCCCCCAAATTATAATAACTGAAGGGGAACATTGCAGAGAAAGTATCTGGCTTTCTCTTCTGAGAACGAGACGCACTGGTGCCTTGTGCTGTCTGGTGACACGAACTAAATATATTATCTGCATTCTCCAAGACATTCCACTTTGAACTTAACATGCCAGTAGTCATGGTACTAGTGAATGGACAGCTGCCATGAGGAAGGCATTTAATGTTCGAAACAAAGATTAATAGAGCAACCACAGTTAAATATAAATTAAATAGGAAAAATACATGTGGCAACTACCTTTATAATTATAATTTAAAAATAACGGTTCTAAAATTTGCATTGTTTAAAAAAACATCCAGTTACAAGATAATAGATTCTTGCTACTATTAAAATTGGATCACGTAGCCCTCTGTTCATTTAGTGTCATTTGTACACAGTAGCAACATCAGATGGCTAAAAGTAAGACTACTGACTTTGTCCTATTTTAAAAACAGCTAAAAAACAAGTTTAAATTTGCTTTATTTATCCTGGCATTTCCTTCATTTGCTTCTCAGTATCACTTTGCATTAATTAATTAAACTACTCAATATACTAAAAAGCTAGTAAATATATTCTATAATTTGGGTTATCACAAGATATTCCCACACTATATTCTGACCAGATGAGAACAAAGAAATGTGAAAGTATTGAACAGTGTCATTTAAACATGTGCTTAGCATTTTAAAATGTCAAAGTTTGCTATAGAAAATAATTGCTCTAGAATTTAAATAGCTTCAAAGCATACCATTTTTCAGAAACTGTGTAACAGTCATAATAAAAAGTGTGTGCACTCACAGAATGGAAGAAGTCATACAGAATTATATGCCTTAAGAGAAAATGCTGCATTTACAGAATATAGAAGAAAGTTCTGGATCAAATTCACGTCTTTAGCTCTGAACACACAACTCCCATACCCTCCATGGCAACAGATAATAGTGTCAAATCTTGATTTCAGATCTTTATCACTTTAAAAACGTATGGGTCAGTCTCTCTGTGTTTTGGATTTGCCCACTGGCATATAGTTGCTGTGACCACTTACACAGAGATGTTCATAGGATATTTTGAGCTTCATCATTTTGATTACTGAAAGCAAAAGCTTAGAGTAGTTCATTTTTCATGCCTGGCACTCTCACTTTACTTTCAAAAGGATAAATTCAATACTCAGGACTACAAGACAGTGTTTAGAGCAACCTCTATACATAACAGAAGCTTACTACAAGTAGCTCAAATTATTTAGACTAATATGATGAGAGAGAGAATGTTACCGTCCCATTTTGCAGACAAACAATAGGCAGAGACAAACTACACAGCACCACAATCATACAGGAGGTTTGCAGGACAGCCATGGAGAACATTCTTATTTCCCAAAGTCAGATCGGTGTCTTAATGACAAAACCTCCTTACTACTGCAACACTACATCCAATTACACAAGGAGATGTCAAAGCAGAAAAATTAAATTTCCTCCTTACTGAAGTCTTAGATGTTTAAAAAGTGTCAGCAGAGCAATCCTGAAACCTCTAGTGGCAGTTTGGGCACAACGGACTAACACAAAGATCTTGGATTAAACACATCAGATGTTACAGCCAATTAATCTAGTCCTCCAATTTTGACAGATTCATGATAAAATGATAAAAATGGCAAAGTTTTAAAACTCCTTTATGAACAGTAAAATGAAAGGTTGTGGTGGATTAAGAGAATCCCTGTTTCAGAAGCCCAGCTCCCAGACTCCACATGGTCAGTTTGTTTATGATCCCAATGATGCTTGTTTAGCATCCCTCCAAGAGCTTCTACAGCTCTGCTAACACCACCGTCACACACTTCATCACAGTCATGTTTATTTTTCTTGGCAGACCTACACATGTCCTGTGTAACACTTCCTATCACTAAATTTACTCAAATGTTACTTTTATACCTACAAATTACTCACAGAAAACAAATGTTAAAGCACAAAACACATTGGCTTTGTCAGCACCACTTGCTTCTGACAAGCCTCTTTGACTTATAAATGTAACTCTTGCAATTTCTCAGCAGGGTGCAAGGCTTACAGGCAGAATAATAATGCCCTCTAAACAAGTATCTCACAAGAATTTGGTATTAAAGATACTTAGGCATGAAACATTTGCCAAGCAACCCTGTAAAAAGAAAAAATACTATGACAAGAACTCCATGACAGTAAATGCCGTGTGCAATAAAAAACGTGGCAAGAGTTTGCAATCCTCTCTAAGTAACAGCAGCAACAACAACATAAAATCTCCCACTGAGTTTGTTTGACACAAACTATCCACAACTGCTCAGCAAAACCAAGAAGGACAGGACTTCTATTTCTAGCAGCTGTCTCTAATGCTGAACGCCCTGTGAACACTTTGCAGCGAATAATGTTTTCCTACTTAGCCACCGACAATGAGAAACTAGAGTGGCACAAAACATCAGTGCTTGAATAAGATGAGCACAGGGGAAAAAAAAGTCCCCAAAAGAGCACTGGTTTTTTGGCAAAAACAGCTGAGATACACAGTTTATTATTAGCACAAGCTGACAGTCAATGGGAGTAAAGCCAAAGGTGCACCAATGCTTGAGGAAAGGACTCAGGACGACCTAAACAGCATCAGTGTAAATCTGGCATTAGTGTGAAGTAAGCAAATAGTCAAAATGCTCCTCAGCAGAAGTACATAATTGATAACTCTCAAAGTCATGCTGGAAAAATATTTAACGTCCATTTTTATTTTCATGGCAGGTTATAAAAAGCTCAGAGGCACAAATAACTTTTCAGGCGTGTGCTGCTTTGATCCTTGGTCAACTGAAATAAAGGACTGTTCTATGCCAGTAAAACACGACAACAAAGATGAGAAGCTAAAGGCCAGGAAGGGCAGGTAGGTGGAGGAGTACTTTCAGCTGGAGGTAAAAGGAAGGAGCAAATGACTCATCCTTTTTTTCCCAAACTTACTCGCCTCACTTCCTGTTCAGAGTTATCTTCCACAGTATTTTATTACCCACTCACGGATCACACCACACAGTGCAGTTCCCTCCTTCATCCTCACCTTTGCTCACCACAGCCTCCTCCTGCACGATACACTGAATGCCATAACATGCAGGTGACAGCTGTAACACACTGGAGAATGAATGTGCTCTAAAAGGCCAAGGGAGTCAAAGGTGCTGGCATGACCCTTCTCACTACACAATGACAAGCAGTCAATACATTTGGCATTTCAAGTACAGAGGAGTCATTACACCCCACCATCATAATGATCCACACACAGAGTGTCTAAATCTTTAATAAAGAAAAGCAATCAATGCTTTCAAGATTTTAAGGTACTACAACTGCTTTCTTTCTGCTAACACTTCTTGCTCTCTTCCCACTTATATGACAAAACATTTCATGGGGAGGTCAACAAGAGGATAAAATCTTTGTCATGTCATTATAATCCAATGGTCATTGGATTAAATCTTCCCTGGAAGAAGCCTAGGAAGAGACAGAACAGGGATTTGGAGCTGCTGTTTTGCTGGTGCCCAGTCTTTTGTAATTGAATAAAAAAAAAAACAAAAGCAGAAGGAGGTAAAATTGAAATAAAAACACCTTCTGTCTCCTGCATACCTTTAATTATAATATGTTGACCAAGTCGGGCTCATGATCTTGTCAGCTGTTCTCAGAGCTACCAAACTATGCTAGTACCAGGCAGTGTAAGGCTTAGGTTTCAGCACCTTCGCCAGTTGAGGATCCACAACTCATCTGCTAGAGGAATCATGCATGTTAATTAGGACACACTTTTCTTGAACAGAAGGCAACAGATGGGAAAGAGGAAGAATAAAGTGGAGAAAGAAAAGAGCACAAGAGTTGAATCATGCATTTTGCCCTCCAACTGACTTACTCAGGATTTAGCCACAGTGCATAGGAGTGATGATACAGTCTGTCTTTTCAGTCCCAAGCTCTAAGATTTATCCAGCAACATTGCAGCAGGCACTCACTGGATGCAAGTGCCCACTGAAACCAGGGGTGCTAAACTACCTGAGGCCTGAGAGTCAATAGATCTGACTGGTTACTGATCTTTAACAACAGGAACAAAGCCCTGTATTAGAGCCAATCTTCAAGTAGTGCATCTGTTCAACTAAGAGACAAGAAAAAATAGTCACTGACTTACTTATTAAGGGTATTAAATAAATTCATTTTTCATTTTAAAAATATAATATCTTAAAAAAATAAGTAATTCAACTCTCAGAATTTGCTTTTAGAACAGATGGGCTTTCAACTCTAGAATTTACTCTTCCATCGTATGTTGTATGCAATTTCTTTAAGTGACAGCTCGTTTTCCTCTTTCCTCTCTCTGTGACACCTGCCAGAATGGGTCTTTGATCTACCCCTAGATATAAAGGATATATTATATATTTTTTGAAACTCACAAAGCTACTAATCGAACTTAAAATAATATGACACAAATAATTGAATGTCTCCCAGCATTATCTTTTCTTGGTCAGTGAGATGCAGGTTCCAAAAAGAAAGCAAAATATACTGCCATGATGTGACTTTTGCTGGAAGTTTATGTTGCCACTCTCTCAAAACTGATCTGTCTAACCCTTTTGAGTCAGACCATAAATCAGAACTATCCAGAAATTTTACTAGCAAGGGAAGAAGAAAGTTTTGGAGACAGAGCCTTTAACAAAAAGATTGGATGACAACAGAAGGAGGGGGCAGGTGGCTGGGGCAGGTGTTTCTGAAAACCCTGACTATTTTCCACACCAAAGAATGCAAAAGAGAGCTTAAACCACACTTCTGCCTGATTAGAGCTAGAATTCAAACTGCTCCTCCAGGAAAGCACCATCCCTCTTGTTTATCTGGAAGAAGTTGCTCACCTGTAGCCAAGTGGGTAGAACACTTGATCATAAGGGCGAGGTGTTCATTCAGCTCTCTGTTCTGACCCAAGCTGTCTGTCATGGGCAGACATCCCAAAGCACCACCACCAGAGAACAGAATGAAGAGAGGGTGGAATCAAATCTTCCTGATTTGCAGCTGATGACAGTGCCCCCAGTTTCTGGGTTTTTTTGGTGAAAACTATTTAACCTAATTCAGCACAAATTCATAAACAGTTTCAGCTTCAAAGACATTTTTTGAAACAGAATAGATTCAGTGAGAAAAGTTCTGAATGTCCATCAGAGACATTACACAAGCTGAGTGCCACACACTACAGTTAAACACCTGAAACCGGAAAAGGGCTCATGTTTTGTAGATTCAAACGCAAACCTGGAAAATATAGGCCAAAAAATACCACAGCCCCGAAGAACCATTGTTATTGTCTCATATTAATATAAACACGTCATGAAAAACATGCAAAAAGCCAACATTTAACTGTGGTAACAAAGGAAAATTCAGTCCATACGAGACCATTGCAGAAATCGGTAAATCAGTTATCTGCATGATGCTCACTATACAAGAGGAGAAGACCTTGACAGCTCTAAAACAAAATATCAGCAGAAGCTTTGTGAAAGATTATCAAAATGAAGAGATACAAAACAGCCAGATTCAAGAGTTCACCCAAGAGCTCTAAAACAATGAAAGCATGATCAAATCAGCTGCTATAATAAACAAGAGAATTGGTAGGCACATGGGAATATGATGTAATGGGGAAGAGAAAGCATGGATTTGTAAAGAGAAGTCATAACTTCAAGATTACTTGCATTTCTGTAAGGAGTTAATGATTATTTGGATAAGGATGATTTGGTTAATGTAGTATATTTAGATTTCTAAAAAGCTCTCACAAGCCAAAAGCTCTTAAACAATTTGTCAAAAGGTAAAATAAAAGGTCTGTCATGAATTACTATTTAAAGGATGGAACAGAGTAAGTGGGCAGTTTTCACAATGTTACTAGTGGAATTCCAAAATGACCTGCTCTATTAAACATAAATACTCTGGAAAAGATGACAAACAGCAAGGTTATAAATTTGCTAAATTATTCAGGTCAAAGTAAAACTGCCTACAGAAAACTGCTTTCATGGTGACTACACATGGCAAGAGCTGGTGAAATTCTGTGTCGATAAATGCAAAGTAAAAGACAACTCAAATTGAGAATGGACAGGGATAAGTGCTAAATTATCTACTGTTCCCAAGGAAGAGATCTTGCAGTTGTTGCCAATAATTTTCTGAAAACAGTGCCTCGGTGGCCAATGGTAGTCAAAAGGGTGGATGTTGTGTTTAAAATTATTAGGAAGGAAACACAGAGTAAAACAGAAAACATCATAAAGCCAGAGTGCTCACATCTTGAATCTCTCACACAAAGCTCAGCAGTAGCCTCAGGAAAAAACAAGGCTCTTCAGCTTGGAAGAGACACCTTTGTGTCATGAAAACAACAGAATTCTACTGAATCAGGAAAGAGACTGCAGGAAGTGAACAGGAGATTGACAAGTCATTATTTCTCATGTCAGGAAAATTTACCAACCCCGTGGTTTTGCTGAAGTTATTATGCAGCAAGCATAAAACAACAAAATCACTTTCTTTGAAAAGGCATAATTAACTTGTGGAACTCATCGCTACAGAGAATCAAAGCACACACTTGTCCAAAAGCAAGTCCATGAAGGACAGCATTAAACACAATGTTTTGGATGTATCTTCCATGCTCTCAAAATCAGGATTTGCTCTCTCTCCTACTATCATTAACTGTCTGCCGCCAGTCCCTGTTACACACAGAACACTGGGCTAAGTTATGTTGTCTATCCCAACCTGGTGGCACGCACTTACCTCTTGCTAGTCCACTTACTCTGCTAGTCCCAACCTGAGGTTCTTCAAGCTGTCATACGAGGCTCTTGTTTTTCTGTCTAGCCCTGAAGGTGTTTGCTTCTGAGTCGTTTTTGTCTTTAAGTCTCACTAGTCAGACCAAAATACTTTCAAATTAATTACATTCATCAGAGGTAATTATTTTATTAAAACATTGCAGATGGAGATGAAATTGCAAAGATAGACATTCCGAGCTACCAAGAAGTGCAAGGTACTCTTTGCTCCTGGTGATCAAAAGCGGATGCAATACTGGCAAATAAGACAGTCTTTGAGCATCAATAAACAAGACAAGCTAAGAACAGAAAGAGCTGATGTCCAGCGCTGCAAGGATTTGGCAGTGTGCTTGTCTTCTGTTTATAGAAAGCATAATGGCAGCACAAAGCCCTTACAGGGACTGAACAGAGGATTTATGCAGTGTCGGCACTATATAAACCTGCTTGATGTGCCACTTAGCTTTTAGAATGCCTTGCAAAAAACAGAGAAAAACATAACATAGATCTTGCACCTTCTCCCTCTTCAAAGTATTGTCGCCAAGAACAAAGATCTGAGGTACCCATCAGCCTACCACTAAATACACCTTGCTTGTTCCCCAAAAAAACTAATGCTTCGAACTAGAGTAGAAAAATAGAAGTGGAATGGCAGAACCTAAATTCAGATTCTTTCTTCATGTACATACAACTGAAGGTGAAAGCCAGGCATATAAGCATTTAACTAGTTGATTCTGAATACTGAGATACTTTTAGATCTTTTAAATTATTTACAGGCCTAAAAGGGTGGTCAAACATGAAAAATATGTCCAATTATTAAGAATAAAAATAAAATAAAAAATAGATCATGCTTACTTTCTAAAAATATCTACAGTACTAAACACACACTCAGCAAGACAAAATGCCTGAATCTACAAGCACCCAAGCAGTGCTTACTCTAAAAGCTCTCACTCTTGCAATCCCCATTCATTTTGCCCAAGCGCAACACTTAGATTATATTTTAAAATTACTCTGCAGCATAAGGAAAGTATGAAAGTGTGTCTGAAATTACTTACTCTCCTACTTGCTTCTTTTAAAATAGAATGAGAAAAAAGATAAAAACATTTTTTTTTATCTTCAGGCAATTTCATTCATTTACTTATGACCATTAACAGCTTTTACAGCTCTGTAAATTATAATCAGGATAATCAAATTCCTGTGCTTTGGGGTAGGAGCTGGTCTCCACAGGAGCTGGGAAGAAATTTCCTCCCATCTGCTGCACTGCACAGTCGTAGAGGTGCATTGTCAGTACAACGGAAAGTCCACCCTACGTGAATGGTGGTGGCAGAATATAAGGCTTTGAATGCCAAAAATGTTGAAATGACAAATTCTATGTGATTGATGAGAAATCCCTATGAAGCCTTCTACCCACTGCCAGACTCAGCTGCTGTGCTGTGCGCGGGCCGCGAGACCACTGAGTCTATGACTTCCAGGACAGTCTAGACAGTACAGCTACAGCAAGGCAGACAGAAATAGAGAAGAATCTCTTTCCTACCAAGTCTGAATTTTAATTTCTCCTGTTGTAAACAGCTCCTTGACTGACTAATCTTACCCCCAGCAAATATAATTTGATTTTACTGTAGCCATATATGTAAACATAATATGAGAAAATCATGGCATTAACATTATTAACTACTAACAAAATTATATTCCTCAAGTAAAAGCTGGAACATAACTTAATTTAATCTAATACATTCCATGCACACAGACACACACAGACACACATATATACACTCACACCAAAATAACATTAATTTAAACATCATGTTTCTGAAATCCACTAATCTGAGGTCAGTATATACAGGATTGAAAACTGCACTTAAACAGGATTTCTTTGTCATTCTATTGTATTTTCTATTACCATAGGACAAGGTAAGAATGAATATTTCAGAGAAATCTGAAATTGGGAGGAACTTACATTTCAATATCCCATGTAAAATAACAAACTAAAACTAGGAGTTTGTTGTGTATGTAGGAGCGATACCAGTGATAGCTACAGCCCAACCCAGTACCATAAATATTTAAGTGCCAACTTGAACTCCCATCTCCTGACATTGCTATCCATACAGTTATCAGGACACACATGTGAGCTGCACAGCAATGCTCTGTGCAAAGATGTCAGAAGGAAAAGGGGGAGTTGGTGACCAAAATCCTCATCAAAATACTGTTTTAAGAAAACATAGTTCCATTAAGTACAGGTAGAGCAGCTTCACTACTGGCTTAGTGATCCTTCTTACAGACAACATTCCTTCTGCTGGGAAGCTCCAGCTTACCTGTGAGTCAATGTCATGCAGATGAAGCTGAGTGCTGGAGTTGGTCTGTGTCATTAGTGTTGCTAAATACAGGGTTTGACCTATCACATAAAAATGTATGGTAAACTTGAGACAAAATTTACAAGAGCATGTCTCTAAAAAAGCTGCTGAAATCCATGGGATTGCTCTACACTGTCTTTAAGATACACATTCAAGCAGCTGAACATGAAACACATAATCTGTAAAGTTTTAATTTTATTTCTAAATATTCACATTCTCTCTTTCTCCCAAGAAGTATTCATAGAAAATTGTGGGTTTATGTAGGCATAAAAATACTTCTCTTTTGTATCTGCAAGAGTACTTTAGACTAGAAAACCCACTTAAAATTTTATTAATTTCTACATTTACTCAAATGGCAACAGGACAGGGGATGGAAGAAAACAAGTATGCCATGGAAGTCTTGGCATCCGAGTGACTATCCCAGCTTTTGAAGCAGCAACAGAAACACATCCTTCCGATTAGAGATTATTGTTTTGAGAAAAAGTGTGTACTTAAAAACAGCATTTCAGGTAGTTCACTTAATATTGCATAAATATACTTTTTACTAAATTTTTTTAATAGAAGTGAAATTCAAAAAACAGTTTAGGTATGTGGATGTACAAGTAAAGCAGCCTGTGTGTGTGTGGGTGTGTAAATACCATATACCCAGATGCAAACCTTCAATGCATTAAGTAAACTTCAGCTCTATACCTTAGTACTCAATTCTGAGTCTGGTTACCTTCCGGATTGCTAAGTCTTTCTAAATTAGAACAAGCAATTTCTCTTTGTTTTACCTAATATTTGAAAATGGCAAAAAAGTCCCATGGGTCACTGAAAATTATCCCTTCATTCCTGCCGCCTGTTTCAAGTCAGTCAAAACATTCCAGACTTCAAAAGGGGGCTTTGCCTGCTTAGGCCATTTTGGTGTCCTTCTATGGTTGGCCTATGAGGGATTGGTTATTTGGATAAATTAGTTTGTGGAGCCTGCTGGCCTTCTAGAAGACCTCAGTGTCTGACTGCAAATTAGTTCTACCGAACATGTAGAAATCCCTGGGCAGACGAGAAGAAATAAATGGTGATAAAATCTAATACTACAATGTTTGTAATGCGATTTTATTCTGCTCTGTAGCTTGTAAGCAAAGCTAATGTTGAATTAAAAATTTTCAAATATAAAAATGTCCATGAAAGCACAAAATCAGATCAGTATCCGAGTCACAGCAGAGAAGGCTGGATGCCAACTTTAAAGTTAAGCTTCCTGCAGGAATCTTTTACAAGAACAAACAAAAAACCTCCTGGTTTTCCACAGAATCAAGTAGGTATTTACATTACGGATGCACCCCTGCTTAAGCCAGGAAGTCACACAGTTGAATTCGGCTGGAGCTTGGGCTGTGAATAAACTGCTATGCAGTCTTTTAGTGCATAGTTGTACAACTGCCTAAGGAGAGTTTATCCTTAAGGAAGAGAAGTCAGAGAGCCAAAACTAACAAACATGGCTCCTCGAGCGGAACAATGGTCCAGAAAACCTAGTAAAAAAGAAAATAAACTTCACTGGCAGTTTGCTTTTTACTGTTAAGGGCTAAGCTACAACTTCATCAAGACTTTCAAGAAGAGACTCCACGCTGAACAGTTGTACACAGTGGCTGGAAAAAGTCAGATGGATTGTGTATTTCTTACATACCCACTTTTATAAGTCATCTAAAAATGCCTTATGCCATAACAATGAAAATGTTCCACCTCTCTAAAGGAAGCAAGGATTTGTAACCAAAATAAGTGGTGGTATCTGTTGATGGACCCCAACGAAACCCCTACAAGGTCTCTGTGACCTTAAGGAATCTGCCCAGCACTATATGCTGTGGGTAGCAGTACCTCTGTCAGTGCTAGCACCGCTGCCTATGGCACTGTAGGATTTCTATCACCAATCAGGAAAAGTACATTTTAAGTGACAAGAATTCCTCCATGGCGTTACTGCAAACCCAGATGAATGAAGAGCTTGTAGTGAATACTGTTTCCAAACTGTCCACAAACAGCTTACAATCTTCAGGTGTATTTTCACTAAAATGTTTTGAAAGAAAAAATTCTGTCAATAGTTACTGATTGAGCAGTTGCTATAGACGGCCTAGCAGCAGCTCATTTCAATTTGAGGAACTTAAATACATCAGCTAGTTCTGGCTGTTCATTCTTTTTGACACTTACTGAGCTTAATAAGTGGGTTTTGTGGCTTATGTTTCCAATATTGGACCAATTTCAGATAGAGAGGGGAAGGGGAGTGGGAAGGGTGCAGGCGATTACATTTTATAGGATCAGTTACAGATTGCAATTGCATGGTGCTTGTTGGTTATTGCCCTGCAGAGCTTTCCAAAAAGGAAGCGTGTCATGCATTTCTTCAGAACAGGAGGGGAACGAAGAAGGGAGAACACTGCCAGTCTTTGAGAAAAACTAGGCAGCACATGCATGACTTTCACAGTGACAGTGCTGTAAGTTTTCAACCAAAGGTAAAATACTTATATTTTCACCCTTCTTCCTCATAGACTTTGTTCCCTAATGTGACAAACAGGTAATGTGAGTGAGCATGACAAACATGTCATTGATGATGCTGTTCAAATCTGGAGGTCACGTCTGGCTGTCACCAGCCATGCCCTCAGGCACAGCCATGCCACAACCGTGGCAGTGGCCTCGGAAACCGCTCGAGAGCTATGCTGCCGGATCCTGGCTCGCCTTGAAACAAAATGAACTTTCTAGCCCTTCTGGTAGTGAAGATAACCTTGAAAATGTGAAGAGAGTGTAATCTGATGCCACAGTAAGACTGCAAGGAGCTTGAAACAAAGACAGAGAGATGTGAACTGCCCCAGCCATCTCTCTCTGGGCCCCACGGACTCAGCATTTCTGTGGTCGTGGAGTCTGGCATTTTTCCAAGATTCCACAGAATCTCGCATGTTTGCTGCAAAATTCATTATTTTGCTGCAGCCAGGTGCTGGATGTTTTTTGGTTTGGATTTTTATTTTCCCCCTCCCCCTTTCTTGCTGAAACCAACTACTTGCTCTGTGTCTTTCCACTAGCAGAGGTACGAGGTGAATTTTTGGTGCAAAGTGCCACTCTCCAGTACGTGGCATGGGGTTTGCAGAAGAGAAGTGTCCAGTGAGCAGCAGGGAGGAGAAAGAAGTTGGAAATATGCAGCCAGACTGCCCAGAGTGCTGACTGAAAACTGAGGTTTGGGGGCTGTGGGGGGAATCAGAGAAGATTAACTGCTGGAGTGGACCAAGAGCACCTCCTTTTTTGGCTCATTGGGCACACACTATTTGGATATAACTTGACTGCTGAGGGCCTCAGAGTCTTCGCTCTGTTTTCCAGATGGGCAAACTCCATCATCAAAAATACTCGATGCTGAAAATACTTCTTGGTGTACAATTTTGCAATGAGAATTTTCAATTATGAGCCTGGACAGGGTAGGAATGAAAATTATTTTATGCTATACAATAACCTAATATCGTGACCAGAGAGAAAGTTATGGAAGAAACGCCCTCCAAAATATCCCCAGAGGGTACAGTAATTGCTGAAAACATGCCAATATTTACTGGTGAAAATTTTCTAGTGCTGAGTTTTGTAAATAAATAAACCTCATGCATTTCTTAAAAGAAAAAATCACAGGCAAATCAAATGAAATAAAATACCTGCTGACCTCTACACTGCCCTTTTTAAGGTTTTTTTTAGAAGTCATCATCAGGGTACCTCTAACCACCTGGGTTATCATATTGAATCTTATCAGTGTTTGTCATGTTTTTAGGGCTTCTAGAGGATTTCTAGGGCAATGCATCCATGCCAATGCCAAGTTTGGAACTGGTAGATTTAGCCTACCACAAATATAAGCCATGATAATTTTGCATAAATTTTTTGAAATCATTTTGGTATAAGATGTACTGTTACCCATTCTCAGTCTCCGTACAATCAGAATTTCTGTAACACCGAAAATGACATTTTCATCTCAAAAATAATTAAAACAAGAGGCTGGTTTTTTATTTCTCAAATATATTTTAGCAGTGGGACTTGTTGCAAATGACTGGCAGGCAGAAAAGCCCCCTCAGGATGGTGATGAAAATATGAATTAAAAAACCCCAACCATTTGTTTTAGATTGATAAAACATGAGTGAACCATCTTTGATAGGAGCATATATCATTAGCAAACAAGCTTCAAAGTCTTTTTTGGACATGGAAGGAAAGAAATAGAACTTCAGTGAAATTTTCAGACAGGATAATGCACTGATATCCTCTGTCTAGCCGGCCTCAGATTCGTGTTGTGCTTCTTCCTCAAGCACCTAGTAAAGGAAAGGCAGGGATAGATGTAATGTTCAAGTTTGCAAGCCCAAGGCTGAAATTCATTTCCTACAGAGTGCAAACCAAGCATGTGACAGTACCATTAGAACCATTTCTTGATTAGGAAATTGCTACAATACTCTCTCAGCTGTGTGAGCATCACAGAAGTGCAGAAGCGCGTTTTCTGGGCTTATTATAGTATCCTCTGTACATGTCAACACTGACAGGCTGTATTCCCATGTGCAACATCATCCTCGTCCTCAAAAGAGAAATCTTGGCCAAAGACAGTGGCAAAGTACTCATCCACTCTCTCATACTGTTTGAAAGAACATATATAACTTGATAAATCTTTTTTCATTTTCCTTTACTTTCTCCTTCTCTTGGTACTTTCTCTGTTGTCCATCTAGCTCTGTCTTCCTAAAACATTATCAGGCTTCATTTCTCACTTGTTGAATAAAGCTCCTCCCTTACCCACATGCACCTGAAATTGCTTCCACCACATAGTTTGCATTGTCCAGTTGCAAAATTAAATTACCTTTCAACTGGTATTTGTAGGGAAGTTTCCCTCTTTTACTATGGACTAGCACCAGGTTTTCGAAGTCACAAAATCTCAAACAGGTTTTGGTTTCTGGTTTCTAATTACAGAGTGCTAATCTATCCCTCACCCTCTCTTTCTTTCTATGCACACACACAGAGCAAAATAAACAAAAACAACGTTCATGCCATCATCTTTATTTTCACTGAGACTATTTTGCCTTCTGACTACTGCTTTTAGGAAATCTCCCTGTTGGTCAACTGGCTGTTGCAAGCACAGCAGCCTGTCCAGTTATGAATTACTTCAAGTGAGACCTAATTGAAGGATCTGATTCCAGGGTTTAATATCCCAATTTTAAACCTCTCCAATGACACTGCAATCAGAAGAGTCACACCCTGCCCTGTGTTACACACTTTTGGGTGCTTCAGTCCTCGTTTACAGAAGCCTGAGTGCTGATCAGTGCAGTGGGTCTATTCAGCAGTTACTGGTTTAGATTTCGATAATCCTGATAGCATGAACGACTACCACCCACTTGGGTAATGCGAAGGGAAACTCTGAGCAGATGAAGTGTTTTACAGGCTCTCTGGACTAAGTGGTGAAAAGAAGGAATGGAATGAATAACCCCAACAGGAGTGCTGGTGGTGCCAAACCATGAACAAATATTTCCCTTAACACTCCTGTTTTGTTAAGTGACAGTTACATTTGTCATTACACACAGCTCCAGCACACAATTATCTGGCCCAAACCCTTCACAGCACATGAAGTCCAGACTATGCCGGGCACACAGAGGGGAAGTATTGCAGTGGAAGCTACAGAAAATCCTAACAGCATCAGGGAAAGGCTTTTCATACGTGGAGAAAAGCCTGACTCCAAATAGAATGAGGAGCTTGGGTGGTGCTGAAAGCTCTGGCACTGCAACTGCAGACAGGACCATCCGTGTTTAGTGCCTTTTGGTAACCATGGCCACCCTTTTCCCTAAGAGTTAACTGGTCCTGTCCACACGTGGCAGTAGCAGCGATGGATAAATACCCAAATGTACACATAGAGACAAGACTGTGGAACAAATGAACGCTGGAAAATAATCAAAACCATATTGCTTCAGACAGCAAAAATTACACTACACATGAAGTGTAACAAAAACACTCAACACAACAGGCTTATTGTTACGGGGCTTGTTTTTTCCTACTCTGTTGCTACATGAAAACCTAATGGAAGCATCAGGGAAACTGGATATAGAAACATAGAATACAAAGGGAAGAGTGAGAGATAATACAAAGAGTACTGTCAAATGTAAAAAATAAACACATCAGAAAAAATGCAGGAAATAAATATAATTAAATTTACTAAACAGTAGTTCTTTGAATTATTTTACAACTGGTAAAAATAAGACAATTTCAATACACACAGTTTCTGTTAAACAATTCAGAATAAAAACATATATGTAGCATTTTGAGTTTCGCTGAGTGCCAAGAATGATGTCACAAACTAAAGTAACAAATCCAAAACACACAACTGATCATTTGACCGTGCACAAAACGTTCTTAATTGTACCTCATAGTTTGCAAAATTTCTTATTATTGTGACTCTATAAACAGGCATTTGCGAGAAACAACAATGTACTACATTTTTTTGCCACTGTTATTAAGACTTTGCAGCTAGAAGTTGCACTCGCTTCTCCCAGAAGCAGTATTTGCATATATTCACAGAGGCAAAGAGAAGTAGCTTCAAATAATAGGATGAAAACTCTCTAAAAGATAAAAATATTAACAACATAAATGCAGAAGGCCAAATATTTCTTAGAGAAAGCAACAACCATCATTCTGTAATATGAATCACTGAAGACAAATATTTTTAAAGCTATATCTAATTTTCTGTAGCTCTAGCATAAGCCTCCATCTCTCAATTAATTTCATCATTCGCTGTTTCTTCCAATCACTAGAAGTGCATGTAGCTCTCTAAGACTTTCACTTGCTTGGTTGCCACAAAAATAATTGCCACTTTAAAAGCTGCAACTTTTTTCCTCAGGACTGACAAGTTGTTTACTTACAGACTTCTCATTTATTCCCTCGGGGTCTTCCATTGAAGATTTCTCCTTCCAAATTATATATACGGGCTATTAGTTACAGGGAGGTTCAGACAGTCCCAGTACACACACACCTGTGGAAAAGACAGTACCACATCGTCGGATTAATTTGTTGGCATGAAACTAGGAGCTGATCTTCACTTCTGCAACTTTCAAGTAACTAACACGTATTCACAAGTTGGGAGCAGTTGCCTTTGAAGAATTGAATCAGTCTTGAAAATAAACACATAGCTGAGCTGTTTATTGCAAATCCACACAAGCCAAAAGCAGGCAGCGAGAGCCCCGTTGTGCTCGCTGTCTGCAGAATAAAAGGCAGCCAGGAACTCTTCTACCGTCACTATTTCTGTGCCAACAACACATCTCTTCTTCTTTTTTTTTTCCTTTTTTTTTTTTTCTTCAAGAAGCTCAGCCTTCCCCTGATATCTATCAATGTCAATCGTACTTTAATGCTAAGAGGAAATAATAACAAAGAAATATGATTGTAGACTGAGCCAGGATAAAAAAGAAAATCCACAAAGTTTTCAAACGTTGCCCTCAAGCTAAGGATATTTTTATACTAAATCTCTTCAAGTTTACATTAGGTCACAGTCCTAGGCCCCATAAATTATAAATATGGGATGCTTTGTGTTCTCTCACCTTCAGAAAGGGTGTTCTTTGATGTTAAAAGTAACAGTGAAGTACCAAGATGAAATGAAAAAGGTTTACCCTCCCAAACAGATATCAACCCAAAAAATGGTTTCCTTCCATGGACAATTTTCTTTAGAATAAAATGCTGTAAACTTCTTAAAATTCAGAATTATTCATTGCTGTAATTTAAACAAACCCAGCTAAAATCCTCATTAGAAAAATCGGTGGTTTTTTTTTAAATACAGGGGGGAAATGCTGTCAATAAAGAATAAAAATGAAGATCTGATTTTTTAAAGTGTACATATATATATATATATGTATATATATATACATACACAAAGAGAAATGTGAATAGCACTTTGTTCTTCTGTGACAGGTGAAGATATGGTTTGAAGATATTCAATTTGTCCTAAGACCACTCTGCATATGAAACGTAAATAATTTAGGATCACAACCCAAAATCTTATTCTTTATCTTTCTACTTGGATAAGACTCTATCAAGAAAATTTAAAAATCCCTTCAAACCCAGTTTTTTGGACACTATTCATTGTGCACATTTGGCTACTTCTATAAAATCTAAGCATTAAGAAAGTGTTAACAGGTCCACTCCACACCCTAAGGAAGATGCTAATATGAACCATGCTTCTGCAATGCATCCACTCCCTTCTTTCTGGTTTACAATTGAGAGACCAAATCCAGTCCTGCTCCTGCTGAGAACAATGGTCAATCCGCAATATTTCTATGAAATCAGGGTTTGGTGCTTATATTTGTTCTGACACCAGATTATAGGTTAGAAAATTATTCATGGCTTTGAAAAGTGACGATTAAAGTTAGGGAGGGGAAGGATAAGAATTTCTTCTAACTTAAAAAAAAAAAAAGAGAGAAGAAAACAGCTCTCTAACAATGCCCCACTCCCAAGCAATGACTGACATCTGTTTCAAAAATTCTTTTATTGCAAAATGCAATAAATGGAAAAACCGCACAAACTGAAAGTCTGCCACTTCAGTGAGAGAATAACATGGAGTCTTCTCTAATGGAAAAATATTCCAAAGTCAATTGATGTAACGCTGGTATGGATGACCTGATGGATTTTCAGATCAGCAGTGCTCTCTTTACTAATGGAAAGAAAACTTTACCAAGACTGGTAATTTTCTACTGAAACCCAGAAGGAAAAAGCATATATGTTTTAGTGTATATTATAGTTCAACCATAATTAGGTGACCTAACTTGCAGGAGCTGCTGCAGCAAATATTTTCTCTCTCTGGGAAAGATTCCTATAACACGCCAGTGTTAAAAGAGCCTACTCTCATAATTTCTGCTCTGACATATGCTACACTTCACGTCACTGCAAAAGAGGTTTACTAAAAGCTCCTATATATATACCCACCCACACTGCTAGGGGCAACGACTTGTCTTTCTCAGAAGACACCAGAGACCTCTGACAGCAGAATCAAGCCACAGTAACATGAGGGCTTAGATGTTAACACAGAACAGCTGATCTACAATATAATTAAGTAATTCTAATTTTGAAAAATTCAACTTTTAAACAAGAGCAACTTAGTTATCCTTATTCTAATTGTCATTTTAGGTTAGTTTTAACTTTTGTAAAGCTTTACAAAAACTAATAAATTCCCTTGAGTTGTTAATGTATCAAAAAATACATCTAAATTACACAGAGTATCTATTACAGGGAAGTTATTATATGCAAAATGTGCCATTGAATATGAGTAGGACAAAAACTCAAATTATTGAAAAAGACAAGATCTAAATTGAAGGGAAGTCATGAAAGTACATATCCCCTTCTATTTTTCTCTACTACTTTAGAAGTAATTTGCTTGGTTAAATATTATTACTGTTAAATACCCGACAGTATTAAGAGTCCCACCAGCTAAAGAAGTACTATTGTACCAGGCATGATAACCGGCAGTCCTCTTTCCAAACAGCTATTACCATTTTAAAGGGAATAAAAAAAAAAAACCCACAAAGAAGTACAGAAAGTGGTTTACAGGGGATTTTTATTCCCTGCTTTCTGAAACGTTAGCCAATGCCGTGCAATGTTCCCCACACACATGGATCTGAACATGTGCCTTTGCCGCCAGGCACAGGGCGGCTGCTGGCCCCTCCCAGCCACAATGCCGAGGTGGCAGGAGCTTCAATGAGCTCCTTGTCGTGGAAGCGCTCTCCCCACCCGAGCACCCACCCGAAAACATGGCAAACATGGCAAAACATGGCAAAAGCCAGCGGCCGATCACCCAGGAAGCAGATGTTAAAAACAGGCACCGAGAAATAATCTCTTAAGGCTGGAAGGTACCAGTGGAGGCTGACCCCTTGCAGAGAGAGCATCAAACGCAAGGGTGACCAAAATGTAACCGGCCATGGCTGACCCCTGGCATCTAGACACCTACATTTAAGGACAAGGAACCCGATTCCTTATGCTTGCTGAGCTGTTCTTCATAAAACCTCTGCATTTCCCATGAAAGACCTACACTGCCACTAATCCACATCTCGGAGCTGTCCCAGGGCTGCTGTAACACACCTTCAGCAGCACTGAGATGAAACTCACAGTGATCAGAAACAGCGCTAACAACAGCACAATACTTTAGGCTACCTTACCCCTTCCATCACCAAGGAGAAGGAATTAAACTTTTTATCCTGTTCCTGTGCCCCTGGCAAAATCAATCCTGTCTTACAACCTCACGGTTGACTGGGCCGTTGCAAAGTCTCCAAGATAAGGTCATTCTTAGGGCCATCAGTGGTTTCTGCTTTGCTCTTATTTTCTTATGCTTTCTCAGGAACTGGTAGGATTTTTCTAGTAACACCATGAAAAAATTGTGTCTCCCCAAATTATACACATTTGTTAGAAGAAAAAAAAAACCCAAAAGCCACATGTGCTTTATCTTTTGGTAGAGAAAATTAAAAAAATAGGTTATGAGGCTGGCAAAATGGCCTTTTTTCACCCTGTAGATGATAGCATGTGGTACTTTACAGTTAATGTGAGGGAACTCTATGGTTTTGATTTTAGGTGCTATGTTTGGTAAGTTTCGTTTTTAGCACTTTCTAAAGACTCACTGCATTCGCTCCGTTCCCAGGTAGGTCTCTCGTCCCACACCCCCGCTTCCTTTTAAGGTGTTAAATTTGGCAGATAACCTGGGTAGCATTTAGAAAACAATCATTTCCAAATGCTGGAAAGAAACTTGCCAAGAGTAACAGCTGAAAACCAAAAAGAAAGAGGAAAAATAAAGAGGAAGGAAATAAAATGGAAGAGGGAAAGGTATTTTTTAAAAATGAAATTTAGTAGGGACCTTTCAGCAGCTTTATAAACAATTAACTCCAGGGCTGTGACTGAAGACCACCTCTGATTCAGCCTGGAAGGCCTGCAGATGCAATACAGCATCCTGCCTTCCACTGAGCCTCAGGGACACCAGCAAAACAGATAGGTGCCCAGATGTGTGGGACCAAACATGCACATCTGCTGGAAGGCATCCCACACCAAATGCAGTGCTGAATCAGACCAGACACAGACTCTGGCGGTGTGCAACCCCCCAGACTGCTCTGTGGACACGCAGCATGTAGGTAAAACACTGTACAACACCACAGGAGGTAAGTCACTATTTCTCTATCCCCATAAAAATCCATGTTCATCTCAACTGATCTTTTTTTCCGCTACCATCGAGCAGAAACACACGGGGTATCGGGACTTGTGGCTGAAGTAAACCTGTGGGAGAGGGGGCTGAAAGTTTTCAGTTTTATTGGTAAGCTTTCCTTTATATAAAAATAAAACAAGCACTCTGGTGTCCTGGACAGGCATGTTTAAAACCCATGGCACTTACACTCACTGTCAAGTCTAGGTCTAGCACCAAAGTAATCTCATTCTTTTTAAGTAAATAATATAAATTAAATATCAAGGGTTTTTTTGCTACATGGGTAATCACTTTTAACTTTATTTTAAAGATTAAACTATGGTATTTCCCTAACATTTTTAACTTCACTGAGAAGTTAAGTTTCTGGTAAGGAAACATGAGGTCTCATCTGCCTACACAGGAATCTCATTGGGTGTTGGACCAGAATAACTGAGGAGACCCAAGAGCAAAAGGAGGCAAGAAAGAAGGTAGAAATGAAGCACTATGAACACAAAAAATACATCACAGACAAATTATATCAGTGACAGTCTGAGAAACACATCTGTGCTACTTTCTGCATCCTGATTACATTTATAAAATTGCTATCACCCTGAAAGCCTACATATGTTTTGAAGGAACTACTCAACGATAGAGTTTGTGCCTCATTTCTCCCATACACCATTAAATCTAACACGAAAAAGGTGTTGAGAACACAAGGGCCACAATACTGGTTGAGAACAACAATCCTCCTGGTGCTTTCTCCAACAAAAGCCAGAACCGGACACAGCAGAGCAAGAACAGAACAAGCATATGCCATTTTCCCTGCATTTTCCCAATTTCCTGCTATTTCAGTTTGAAGGGTTTCCTGAGACAGACAGAGTTATCTGTCTAGCAATCCTCAGTATAGCTCTCTCAAGTACTTGTCTATTCTCCTTCTGAAGCCTATGTAAACTTTTTTGGTTCCTAGCAGTTCTGAACATTCACTTTTGGGGGAATTACTGAGAACTGAACAAATTTTCTTGGAATTATCTTAGATACCAAGACCTCATTTCTGAAAGGTGACGGTCAGCCCAGTGCCAGTCACTTTCCATGTACAGCTACAACTATTTTAACCGAAGTTTAGCAGTCCACACTTATCTCTGCAGAATTTCATTTGTCATTTTATTGTCTGGTGACTTGTCTCATAAGGTCCTTGAGCAGTTCTTCACCACTCTCCTTGCTATTCACCTCAAGCAGAAGTAACCTAGAAAATGGCTCTGCCTGACTAGCACACTTATTGAGACATTTGGAGAAATTGGAGGGAGGGTCACAAAAAAGTCCTACCTGAAGAAACAAACAAAGGTAAAAGATGTTGGCATGTCTTTATGGGAACCTGCTGGTTGCTAATTTCAACAAGCTCAGAAGAGCTCTCTGGTCTCCCAGTGCTGGAAGAGATAGTCAAATACAAAGAAACCTCTCCTGAAGTGGAGAAAAAAGCCTGACAATGTAGTGTTCAAAAGTTAGAGCGCACCTCAGAAGGGCAATGATATAAGACCGGAGAACTGAAAAAAATGAAGTAAATAATTTGCCATTGCTTTTACAAGATCTAAACCTGAAATATAACTGTTTCAAAAATGGCCTTGACAAGGTCGTTGAGTTGCTTCCCGCATCCAATGGTCAGGAATGGTTTTGAACTGGAATTAGGATGCACCTGGTATGTGCATCAGGTATGAAACCCGGTGCCTGCGATGGGCAGATTTCTAAGTTTAATCTCCCTTACACAAACACCCAACAGGGCGCCTCAGTCAGAAAGCTCCACAAAAGGCTTAAGTGGGAGACATATACATATAAAAATTTAAAGCAATAATGTTATTCTAAAAGCAGAGCTCTCCAAACATAGCAAAAGATCATATTTTTCATTGAATACTAAATGCACACAAAAGTCAAGCTGTAGAACAATGTTAAAATTATACTGGCTACTTGCTTGCCAGAATTTCTTTTCTAAATTACCTACAAAATTAATACTATTTTTAAACTACCCAGTGGGATCACCTTTTGTATCTGAAACGTAGGTTGAAACTGTTCAGCAGAAAAACACAGTAACAGTTCAGGACAGGAAATAAAGAATATTCATAAGGTGAAAACATAAAAATTCTGCTTTTAAAAATTAATAAAATTACATTTCACAGGTGAACTTTGCTTCAAATAAGGATTAAACAGCTCTGCTCTTAGCATTCCATAGGATCTTTATCATCAAAATGGTAGAATTTCCCTGCTTTTATTTATGTACCATTAAAAAAGAACAAAACCAGAATGCAATAGCAGTTCCTTTGTCATAATTTCTTCAGGCAATAAATCTGTTTTCTGCTTTCTATGTGTCAAACACACTACAAAAGGTGGGGGGGACCCACAGATTAACACTATTAGACTAAGTGTCATGATTAATACAGAATATGAAATACGTACAAGAAAAAATGTTGAGCTACGAATCACAACATGCAACTGGAATACTTACCTAGCTCAGGAAAGAAGCTTTTACAAAGTTTTCTTTCAACCCGTGTGGTTCTGTACAATGTTTCTAATGAGCAGTAATTATATATGTGCTTTAAGAAACCTTTCTACACCTATTATAAATTTAGATTAAAGGTAGGGCATTACTTATTATTTTACATGTGCTTTTAAAGTAGTTTGTAAAATATATGCAGTCTATAAAAGTTTGTGGTCTAACAACAAGCAACTGTACTGCTCCTGCATAATTCAGTGCAAACAGGTAAAAGTTTGCTAGTTATAATTAATACAGGTCACATGTAGAGGTTTTAAGGTTTACACAGAGCAATTAAAGTAATTTTTCTCTAGGTGAAATGTCTTAGTTTTATAATTTTTTTTAAGTTTTATTTATTTTTTAAATAAATCAGATAAATTTGAGTCTGAAATTGTAACAACCCTCATTAAAACCTAGGCTTCCACCAAGCTAGTAAAAGCATTCAAGTAAGAAACAGTACCAGCAGTATTTTCAGTAGTGGAAGCCACAGAATCCCAGAGAGCAGAAAAATACACCCAGATAGGATGGGTTACATAAAGCATGGATGCAAGTGAGTCATCCTAGCTATGGAAAGCTAATGCTCAACCACGAGACTCAGAGGCCAAACTCTTGGCATCTCCTAGTGAGGGGGACCCAAGTGCTGGATTAGGGTCAGCTGAGCTCCCATACTCTGTGAGAATCCCCCAGTTGCCTCTGGATTCCCCCTGCCCTTGGGAGCAGTGTAGGTGCCCTTGTGTGGCACAGAGCCATGTCTCTGGTGTCTCCATGTGAGTGCCACTTGCAGATCTCACAACGGATCAACCACCAACTCAACGTGCATAACAGTGACCTTCCTCATACCACTATCAGTAAGGCTAAGGATGCTGCTTTCTTCTTTAGACATCATACAATAAGAAAACCTTCCTGTCTCTTGAGATCAACCAAAATTTTCACTGGTAAGTCACAACATTCACATACCACAAAAAGCATTTTATTTTCGATCTTTACAACAGATCATTATCTACAAATATTTCTGCTTCTCTTCATGCAGTAGAGGTAATTACTGGAAATTGGAGTGAGTTTCACCAGTAGGTGTAAGTAATCTATTTTCTTCATTTGGACTCCTGTCTGAGAACAGGATCTCTTTCAGCCTCTGTTAAGTCCAAATGAAACAGCATGAATGGTCCTAAGACTGAGAAAACCAGAAGGCTGTACCACTGAACTGCCAAATCTGTCAGTGAGAGATCCAAAGGGATATTTAAAGGCACCACATCAGCCTAAGCATCTACAGTCATTTACATTTATTTGCTTGTCTGTTTGTTTATACTGCAAGCACCCTTGTAAATTACAATAAAGACCCAGCTGCACCTTTAGCCACCTAAATACCCTTGGAAGCCTGGCCCACGGTGACCAGAAATACCCACAATTCACTAACTGAAAACTAATTTTAAAGCAGAAACAATACTGGTTTCACCTAACAACGATTCCAGCTTTCCTTCACGTTTCTGTTCCACATCCTCAAGCTCTTGCCTCTCAGGAGTAATCCCAGGGGAGGCACATCCCAGGGGAGGCACTGCCCAGCTCTGTGTGGGGCCATCCCTGCTGTGAGTGGGTCAAGTGAAGAAGCAGTGGTTGGGACCTCTCTCTCTTCTCTAGCCATCAGTCACTCCTTAGGAAATTAAACCCCATCAACAAATTGTTGCCAAATTTGGACAATTGGCACTGGAATATTATAGGGAATGAGAAGAAAAGTATTGTAGGAATATTTATAGGACTCCCAGTTCCTTGGAAAACAATGCTAAAAACCATTTTTAAATGCTGTTCTGTTCAACTTTGTCATGTCTTTTGCTTGACAGAAGACATCCTTCTCCTCTGATTTCTTCCAGACTACGTTTGCATGAAAATGAATTCAATAACTCATCTTTTTTAACATAATAAAAACTGAACACTTAAGGATTTGGAACCTTGATAAATAGGTTCTGCTTACACAACTACACAAAGATGCATCATGTGTTTTTTGTCAGCAAAAAATGCACCTAGTCAAACAACAGTATTTAGTTTCAGTTCTCCATGTCTCCAAACTTTATCTACCAATGAGAATGAACTTTATATACATTTACGAAAAAAACAAAACACACAAGAGCAAAACACAGTTGAAGTTCAGTCATTAAATCAGTCTGTCCTCTAGCAATAGCCACACTTCTTAGGTGTTTGCTTATCCTAATAGTCTTGCAATCTTTTTCACCATCACAGCTCAAGATAAAACTTTAATTATTGTTACATATTACTGACTGTAGTAATATATTAAGTGTGAAAAACAGTACAGACAATGGTTATTATCTATAGAACATGATATTTACAATTATTATAAAAAGTTTCACTTAACAAATAATGTTATATATAAGTTATTATAAACAATATTTCATAATAAACGAAAAAGTGAAGAATGAATTACACGACCATTCTGAACTTAATGTTTCACTTTCTTTTGAGAATATAACCTAAAAGATAGAAAATTTTATAAACACAGCACTATGCAATCCTCTTCAATATTCAGATGATAAAGCGCGAAAGCTATTGAGCTGAGTAATTAAAATTCAAAAATTTCAGGAATTAGGCCAATTGCCTAAAGTAGCAGTAGGTGTGACTCGCTATGGAAACAGCATGGGAAGGACAGAGAAACAACTTCGAGTTGGAAAAGCTTTTAAAAACATATGAAGTACCCAGCTGTGGCCTCCTTGTTTTTAAGGACTTTACACACAATTTCCGTTCTTATAAATAAAAAGAGCTTTCTCCTAGCTCACTTCATTATAAGGGGAGCTGCAAAAATGCAGACCCACCTCACAGGGTGGGAGTTCACCTCTGTGATTTTTCCAGGCAGCCCGGCACAGTGGGGGCCCTGGGCAGACTGGGGCACTGACTGCCTGCACTGCCCACACCCCCACCCCCTGCTCAGGGTTTGATTATGGACAGCAGCTGCCCCCAGGCTCCCCCAAGAACTGTCCCTCTGGGTGTCACTGCCAGGCAGCCACAGCACACTGTCACACTGTCAAATCCAGCCACATTTTTCTTGGTCCAACCACTAGAGCCTTTTCATTGTAGTTTGACCCATATCACGAAACTTAATGGTAAATTCATATTTTACTTCCTAGATCCATGCAGTAGGATTAGCAATCTTAGACAGAGTGAGAAGATATTCCATGTCACAAAGAAAAAAACAAAAAAGAAAAAAATCAGAGCACTAAAAGTGTCCAGACATCTGAGAAATCATTATCTTATGATGTTTGGTATATCAGATTAAACAGTCAAAGATCAAAAGAGTAAAAATGAGAGAAAGGAAAAAACCCTCAAGCTTCTTAATTCAATTTAAACTCTTAATTTTGTATCACTCTCCCTCTCTCTAAATCTAGAAGGAAAGGTTATTTTGAGCAATAATATTTTTGGCTTCTCTAATTAAGAAATTGAATGAGAGAAACAAAGAGAATAACCTACAATTCTCAAAATGCACAGGATGCAAGAGGGCCTCAGTTTCTAGCTGACTTGGAGGAACTGTTCAAACGACCTTTGAAGATTTTACAATTCTCCTGCCAGGGTCCATCCCCCACCTTGCCCATAGCAACAAGTTTTGTAGTACAAGGGGGACAGAGCCACAAACAAGAAAGTGACTTCCTTCCTCCTTTTTCTTCCTACCCTTTTTGTGATTCGGTCTACATGGGAAGATGTAGCTAATGAAGAAAATTAGGAATGAAACATCAAGCTTGGAATAAATAACACAGCTGTAAGGAACCAGTGACTTAGCTTCTACTTAGATGGGTTATAAATATTTTTATTGATGCTATTATAATTTCTACAATTTTAAGGACTGGTGAACCATTCAGAAAAAGTAATCCATACATTTTAAAAGGTTGTTGAAGAACAGACATACTTGTGTTTTACCTCACACTTAAATATACAGTAGAATAAGTTGTGTACAAGCTAGAACAAAGGTTTGGGAGGAATGTATCTAGACCAGCCTTCAGAAGATGTGCCAGCTACCTCCATGAGCTGCAGTCCTCAATTAGGGACATTTCCATACATATTGCCCTTCTGTCTCTTACTCTCTGCTGCAGCTGGACTACCTGCTCCATGACTTCTCCATGATCCTACAAGTACCCTCATTATGGTTCATTCTTATACAGCTTTTGGCAGAGAATGAGCAGCTCTAATCTGGAAATTGTTTCATGGAGACTTTCCACACACCACTCTTCTTACAGACAACTTCTAACAACACTGAATGACCATTTTCTCTTCTTATAACCATATTTTTATTTTAAATTATTGTGGAAAGTGTGACTCTTCAAATGTAGCAACTGTCTGGTGTTGCTGTTCATACTGCATTTTGCTGGAGCATACGTGACCATAACAGTGTTTTGCTACTAAAAGTCTATGGGAACTACTCTGCAATTTAAACACAACACTATGCTCCTAGGAGTCTAAAAGGGGAAAACAATGGGGGGGGAGAGGGAAAGCCTACTGTTATATTTTCGTAATTGAAGAAAACTCTGTTCTTTGACTTTCTGAAAGAAAAACTGCCAAATTAAGTATAGTTTTAAAGAACAGCATATTTCCTGCAAAAAATAAGCTTTATCTCCAAGATGAACAACAGAGACCATAACCATCTCATAAGTAGCCATACCCATACATCTTTTTGAAGGCCTTAGATGACGGCGGGAGAAATAAGAACCCCGGAAAGCAAGTTGAGGAAGGGTACACCTGTGGGTGCACCTCTTCCCTGCTGCCAATGCCCAGCACTCTCCTCTCTAGGTGCTAGGATGCGCGGCGCGGAGAGGGGAGAGGACAGGAGATCATCCCTCCGTGCCCTGACCCGCTGGAGGCAGGCAGCCAGCGGACTCCCGGCGGGAGGTGGCCGCCCCAGCGGGGCCGTGCCCGAGACACCGGTGCGGTGGCGGTCGGCGGGGTCGCCGTCGGTGCCCCGGCATCGGTCGCTTTTCCCCGTCCGTCGGAGGAGGAGCCGCGCGCTCCTTGCCGAGGACCGGGACACCTCCCCCGACACTTGCCGTGCCCCGGGGAGCGGGGCGAAGGCGGACACGCTCGCACCACGGCGAAGTGTGCACAGATTGTTACCCTGTGACACAGAACACGCGTTCAGCGCTGCCGACGCGCCGCGGCGCCCGGCGGCCCCCGGCCGGCACCGGGGCTCCGGGGCTCCGCGGCGCCGGGAGAGCCGCGATCCACCGCCCCTTCCCCTCCCACGCGGGGGCTCCCGCGGCCTCGCCCC
>VZRV01003363.1:797535-870022 GCA_013398115.1 Falcunculus frontatus | reverse complement strand
CGGGCCCGGCGGCTCCCCAGGAGCGGCACCCGGCGGTAAGTTTCGAGGAGCGCGGAGCCGCGCTTGGCGGGGAGGGGTTTCGGGGAGGCGGCGGCGAGGAAACTTCCCTGGAGCGGCTCGACCGCCCCCTCCGCCTCCTCCCGCTGCCGCCGCCTCGCCCGGCGGCAGCACCGCGCCTGCCCGGCCGCGCCGCCCGCTGCCGCTGCTCTCGGCTCGCCGTCACACAGGAGAGCGCCGCTGGCCGCCCCCCTTCCCGCCCCACCGACACGCGCTTTTTAAAAATTATTGTTACTATTGCTAAATTTTCATTTATTTCTAAGAATTAAGGTGTTATTAGCGAGGGAAGGATGGGCCCTTAGGAATCCCGGCTTCCTGCAGCGCTGCCGGGAGGTAAGGGACGGCTGCAGGTTAAACACCCCGAGCCCAGCTGGCAGCTTCGTCGCTGTCTTGGCAGTGCCGGAGCTGCTGGGTGGGCAATCGGAAAGGTATCGGCAGCATTCCCCGACCCCAAGGGCTTGTCTGACCCCGCTCCTCGCCAACGTGGTTAAAGCCATCGCTGAAAGCACAGAATGAATCAAGGCGTCAAGGTCTGCATGGGAATGCTGCACTGAGAAGAGGCTGTGCTAGGTATATGGCACCTGACCCCGCGGACTTCAGATCATCCCTAAAATCCGAGCTTGTACACATCCACCCCTCCTCATTACCCATGAAGAGAGAAAGCATGGATCAGATTCCATATGTCTTATGCTTCAGGTACAAAGTCACTGCAAAACTGTGGTAGAACATCCTCTTCACTTCCCCATGCTGGAGATACGAACTTAGACCCTGCATAAAGTGTGTAGCACGACATTCCAATGAAAGCCCTGCTCAGTCTGGCAATCTGGTCCAGACACAGAAGCAAGCATAGCTGCTGGGGTTTTTTTACCCATACTGTAAATATGAACACTCCAGTCCAGGCCTTCTCCTTTTCCCTTTCTTGTTCCTTAAAGCAGAAAAAAAAAAAAAGTTGCCATTGCTTCGAGTTCTTCCATTCCATTTCTTTATCTTCAGTACATGCTCTCCCACTATTTTCTTTTCCCAGCTTTCTTGGTGTGCTTTTATGCCAGTTTCAGAAAGTAAAAAACGTATCTCTACCGTTAAATAAATTGAAATTATGTTCCCACAAGCATTTCTGTAGATATACAAGCAATGCCATTTAAATCACTAGAATATCTAATGTTTGTCCTGAAGGACAAAAATCACATGGAATCCATTTTAACTTTTTAACAATTTTAAGAGGTTTTTTCCTCCACTTGTTTCTTCTCCAGTCCTGTAAACCAAAGGGTGAGAGTTAATTAAAATGTCACACATGGGGTCATGTACAAAATACTGACAGAGATGGAGTCCACATTCTTCTGAAGTTAAATGAATCCATTAGGCTGTATTTTGACTTGACAAATACGGGATGTTTATATGTACTCTTTTTTTTAAATTTTCATTTTACTTGTATTACTTGAACATTGTATTTCTAGTTCAATATGATTTTAAGATACAAAACAGAGTTTATTTTAATTCCCACTAAATCCAGTAGCCAAAACTCACCTTGACCCACAACTATGGGATAATGGATTTTATCACTGCAGGGAAGCAGATTAAATTGCTGTAGAATACATGAGGTGAGAATGTGATCTATAGGCTGTAAAAATTTCAGTTCACAGATTATGAGAAAGACTCGAGAAAGACACAGGTCCACTTGCTCCCTAGTAGTGGAATATGTAATGGAGAAGAGCACATGCAATTCCATAAAAATCTCTAGAAGCAAAATAGAAAACCACATCTCTGCAACACACTTTGTCCTGGACTTATGGAATAGACATGTGCAGCCCATATTCTACCTTGTGCAGAGCAGTTTCTTCAGAAATTCGTGATCCTTGATTGACTATCCACTCTGGCATGAAGCCTTTTTTCAAAGTCAGGTGTGGGGCTAAGTGTGTGTCCAAATTCTGTCCTTTTTCACCTAGAAATCTTTCTGGTAAAAAAATTTCAAATATTCGTATTTCCTATGTATTTAGTAATTTTGAGCAAGTAGTAGAGTATTCAAAAACTATACACATACCAAAAATATTTAAGAAAGTCTCTGCCAGAGCACATCTAATTCCCCAGGTATGCTCTTATTTTTGTGCTGGATACCTCAGAATAAAATGTCAATGTCAGCTGCAGCATGAGCAGAATTGTTGCACAGGCATGTGAGAATGCTGGCAATACATCTCCAAGGAGGACCATGATCTCATGAGAGCCCTCAACCTGCGTATGAAAGAGTGGAGCTCCTTCCTACAGGAAGCCCTGGCCATTGTGGTGGTAAGCGATGTAGATTGTCTTAGATTTGGCTTTGCAGTGTTTCTTTTAGCTTTCCTTTTCTGCAGGGTTTTGACCTGTTAATTTTGTGAGAAGAATCAAGTGAAGCCTGTATAATAGTTAGGCATTGAGTAAAAAATCAGCATAATTACCCTTCACAATAGGAAATTGGTAAATACGGCTTATAGATCAAAATGTCTAGAATAGTAGTGAGATTGCCATCCTGCTTCCTAGAGTCCAGTCTAATGAGTTGACTAGCATCTGCTGTTGCTAATGGATTAAAAACCAGTTGTGAAAACTCCTTCCCACCCCAAGAGCTGTCAGGTCACGTGCTGCCATTTATCCCCTTATCTGCAATAGAAACCTCTGAAATGTTAAGTGGTTTATTCGACCTATCGTGTCAGCTAAAACTAGTGTGGGTCTTCCTTATGCAGCTAATGAATTTCAGTAGGAATAGTAAGAAAGCATATTAGGTCTGACAACTCATAGCCCAGAGATTTGAAAGACCGGTGCCTTTGAGAACTGACAGTAACGCCAAGGTAAACAGTTTCTCTTCTGTTATTCTTTCACTCCTCAAAACAAGCACCTCTCCAAATCTGAGAGCTCCTGGCAGGTATGATGAATGGCAAATCCTAATGAAGCCTATGGTTTGGCCAGAAGTGTTAGGACTTAGCACTCTGTACAAATTCTCATCTGAAATAGGAGTATCAGGAGCCAATTTCTTGAACATAATTTATTCCAGACACTAGCTGGAATAAACAGCATTCTGTAACCTCCTCAGATATTTTGCCAGTAGGGAGCTGTCTTTACACTTCTTTCAACTAAGCAAGCGATCCAAATACAAAATTTATCATTCAAGAATACGGTGTGGTTTAAGATACTGAAGCATTTGAGTTAATTACCAGGGACATTGTTATGTCCTATCTGTATGACATTTTCTTTCGGAATCAGGTCTACTGTAGTGTGCTGCTACCTTGCCCTGATGAGTTAAAAAAACCCCAGCACTCGGGTTTAACTTTCTAGAAGCAACTCAAGCTTACATTCCGTTTCTAAAGTATGTTTTACTTAAGTTTCATCCTAGAAGTATAAAACGGGACCTCCTTAATTAGCAAGTGTTCTTTTGTCTCCCTCAAAGTCTCTTCAGACTTTGATTCCTTCAGTCACAGACGGGCAATTTGTTATGAACAAAAGCACTACCATGAGGATAAACTTAACTTATCCACGCAAAGAAGGACAAATAAAACTCAGCTTTTCAGTTCCAGGGTCATATGCCGTCCTTAGCTACCTGTAGATGTAATTAAAAGCAAGTTTTTTATTACTACAAAAAAGACGATATTCAAGTGGTGCATAATGGCTTCTAATGGAGCCTGGAAACATTTATGAGACAGGTGATGTTGGGATCCAGTACAAACTGGCACCCATAATGCCATGTGGGTGAGCCACATGTGACAACAGACCTCCACCTAATCCTTTAGAAGGCCCCACGAGAAGACAAATAACAAATAGTCGATTCAAATGTTAATATGTTTCATCTTCTAACTCTTGGTTATACTTTATTTAACTCTCCAAAAGAAACCATTTTCATATGTAATGCTCATGTTTTCAGTACCTCTAAAGTACCTACCTGTGATAGGATGATTTAAATATGATTTCAAGTATTTTTCCCTCTGCTGTGCTGCTCATCCCCCACCCCTGCCCCCCAATAATGCATTACTTTGTCGTTATCTTTTTGATAGGTAGTTGTCTAGAACTAATGAAGATGGAGGTAGATGGGAAAAGCAGCAATTTAGCATTATCTGGAGGAGCAGATAAGATCGTCTTCCAGTTTCATAATCTGCTAATTGTGTCGCTGCAGACAGAAACTTCCCACAGCCTCCAGGTCAGTGGGAGAAGTCCCTCTGACTTCCAATGACTTTTGAGCACTACTTTTTCAGCATCTGAAAATTAATCTCGAATGCTGCCTAAGGTCTAACACTGTAGACACTTAGGTTTTAATGAAACTACCCACTGAGCTATTTATGGATCTACAGAACTTTACTCCATGAAATAACTGGCTAAAACCAGATTATAACGTAGATTATCAATGAAATCCTATATTTTAAACTGTTTGGTAATTGTAATTGTGCTTTAGCTCATTAAGATTTTAAAACTGAATACTCCATGAGCAGTGGAAGAGCACCCTTAACTTTGCTCTCTCCACAACTGTAGATGAGGTTTTTTACCAGTAAAGGCCTGAAATCAGAAGCCTGTGTACCTAACAGAGGTGTTAACGGGAGGCTGAACCATTCAGAGTGACAAGCCTCTTGTTTAATGTCATGTTCTGCAAACATGGACTTATGCATTATTTAACACAAGACCGTTTTTAAAAGTAGTTAAGTACAGTCACTGTTACAAATTTCGAAGTGCAATTTATCAGGTACAGAAGTTTAATCAAAGGAGTCTTGGGGAACTTGTATGTATTTCACATTCTTTGTTTTTCTTTAGAACATTATGACTCGATTTAACTCCCAGCAGTCCGAGAGGCTGGTCTATGTAATTCAATCATTTTTGCCGACAATGTAAGTCTTGCTTATCTGTCATTACCTCTATCCTCACCAGGTTCAATAAAGAAAAATTCCTTGTATACTTGAGGAAAATAGTGTTTGTAACAGAAGGTTCGAATGTCTTCCAAGAAAATATTAACTAACAAGGCAAATATTTATTGTAATGACGACAAAATAAAAGAATTGTATTCTTTTAATAAGTAAAATTATATGAAGGTATTGCAACTCATTTCTGACAGGTTAATAGGTAAAAAGTATCGTCCTTAGATATCTGAGGAGAAATGCTTGAATTTAAGATTACCATCCCCGAGTTTGTTCGAGCCCTTTCTGAACACGCGTCTGGAAATACTCTGTAAAGAGAATTTATTGTCAAAAAATTTAACGAAACGGCGAATTTTAAGTAAATGTTTTCCCAAGATGAAATGCGGCAGTGCAAATGTGCTAGGAACAAACCAGGGCGTAGGGGGAAGCGGTGCCTCCCGGCCGCAGCTGCCCTAGTCGAGCTGCGCTCGCAGCCCGCCCCGCTCCGCCTCCGCGGGCCTGGGGAAGCGCAGAGCCGGCCTGGAGATGCTGAGCCTGGTGTTTTGAACACTCCTCTCCCTGGCTGTTTGGTGGGACTTTCCAGGCTTGAAGTCCCATAAGGGACACGGAGCCCTTGAATGATGCTCCGAAGGACATGGCAGGGACCTACCCGGCTGCTCTGCCGCCTCGCCCCCCCCCCCCAGCGAGATTTCGGGGAAGCCGGATGGTGGGCCGGGACTGGCGTGCAACCATGCGTGAAATCATCCCCTTCCACCCACCATGGACCGACCCCTGTTTCCCTGAGGGGACCGCCTGTGGGATCCTGGGGATGCTCCTCCAACACTGTGTTCGGTCACTCCAGTGGTTTCTTACGGCCAAGAGAGGAAGTTAGGAGATCATATGGGGGAGAGAAAAACGCAAAACCTATTCGGCTGAAGACTGAGTCACTGCTCCTGCTTAATAACGTTCTAAACGGGGGTAGCTAATGTCTCACTGATCCCTTTGGCTGTTTGCAGCGCTTGAGCGCAGCCATTGCCAATAGTCGCGTAAGGACTTTGAAGTTATGGAAATTGTCTTCGCAGGCATTAGTCAGTGCTTTAATAGGTCTCGTTCTGGCTCGGTCGCTGAAAGATGTAAGCAAGCCAAAAATTCAACGCTCTTCTGGGGCATCTAAAACGTTACGTCCCTCCTCCGAGAGGGATTTCGGTGTGAGGCCAAACGCGAAGAGACGAATGAGTGCATACGTTCAAAATTACATTTTCGACAGAAATTCAGATCTACCGGGTTGTGTTTAAATGCGAAGTGGGACAGAAGTGGGGNGGGGGGGGGGGGGGGGGCGCTCAGTGTGCAGCAAACATCACTGGGAAACCTGGAATGTAACAGGCAGGATCAAAAGTTAATGGCCTATTTGATGTGAAAAGTGAGCTAGGGATGCCGGAGAGGGGGAGCGAAAAGAGCCGGCCAGACGCACGCAGGGCGTCCGCGTAGCCGGGCCCCCCAGCCCCACGCAAATAGCTAAGCCAAAAACACAGCGCAGGTAGGAGCGCTTCTCCGTCTGGTTAGCCTTTCATCCGGTGAGTTTGACCTCCCAGGTGGGGCGGTGGGGTGGCTGGGTCGGCCCTGGCTCAGCGGGAGATGCGACTCTCCGCGCCCGGCGTCGGCTGCCTCCCGCAAACCCACGTACAACCTCTCCGTGCCTGCCGCGCAAAGCCCGGGCAGCAGATGAGGGCTCCCACCCCTCTCTGCCCGCAGCGTCGGGGTGATGCCGCGGGTCCCCGGGGAGCTGCAAGTGGGGCGCTGCGTGGGAGAGTGCAGTGAGGGAAGGGGGGTGCGGGGAGGCGCGGAACGCCCCAAGGCGAGCAAGGGCTGCCGCTGTGACCTCGCTCGCAGACCCTCAGTGTTCGCACCGCTGCCTCCGGTGCTGGCAAAGCGCAGGGTTCTATCTGCGCCTGACACAGACGGACAGGGAAAGGTTCAGGAGGAGATGGTGAGCTCCTCTGTGGATTGGCAGGCCACGGTCGAAGCTCGCTAAAATTACAGACCGCCCTGCCATTCAGCAACGAGCCATCTCGTTGTCGATAAAGCTAAGAAAAAAAATATTAGCCTCTAGTACCATCAGAATATTTCATCCATGCCAATTTGTTTAACAGTATTTTTCTAAAAATAACTCTCTCCCTTGTACGGCTCAGTTTCTTTGGCTTTAGCATACGCTTTGAATTAAAACTGTTGACAAGATTGTAACGAAAATACTGATTGATGCAAACATGCCCTGAAACAAATCCACACCTGATTCTGGTTTTCTGACTACGCTGATTAAAGCCAACCCCCGCCTCCCGCAAGCCCGACCGGGGTCTTCAGCTTCCAGAGAAACTGCCCGGTGGGATGTAATGGTGACAGACAACAAAGGCACAGGGATGAGTACCGAAAAAGAGGGTTTGAAGCGCTTGGTGTTCCCCAGGTTGGTTTGAAGCGGCCCTGAGACAAACGCATCGAATGCAGTCTATTTCTTCCTCCTTGGTCTTATCTCAACCCCCGAATACAATCAAATGTTGAGAGAAGACTGAAGTCAGGCCACTGCCAGCTCTAGAATGAAAAGGCTAAGGGAAGCCAAAAATGCCTGTGGTCTCCGTGAACTACGTGAAATCACGGGGTGGTTATATATAGGTGGATAGTGAAGCGCGTAAAACGGTAGATAAAAATCAGTAGCTATGGGCTGTCTAGGATTTAGTGTGTTTTCATTAATTTTCATAGGAGATTTTAAGATTTACGTGATCTCCCCCTTTCAAGCTTCCGACGGAGCGCTCTCGGCGGCGGGAAGAGCCGGGGCAGGCGTTCGCAGCCTCCCGGCCCGCGGCAGCCGCCCTGCTCCGCGCCCTACCTAGGGCCGTCCCAGCCCTGTCCCGGCCCGGCCGCTCTGTATGAGCGGCTTGCGCTGCGAGTGGAGCCGAAGGGAGCCTGAGTTGCAGGGTGATGAGTGACGAAGGCGGGGGGATGTGACACCGGGGGCGCGTCAGAACTTCTGCTCGGGCCCTGACGTCCCGGCTGCAGGTCAGCTCTGCGGGAACACCAGGGAGGTTTGGCCTCCGACCGTTCAGGCAAGGCAGTGGGAGGATGCTGCTGCCTGCGCACAGCAGCTCTGTTCGCTGGCTGAGCAGGACAAGAACAGTCCAGATCCCAACTACAAAGCAGCTGGCCTTGCAGCCTTCCCATCTCCTGGCTGACCGCCGCCGCCACAATCTCCCTCTGCTCCCGCTCCTCTGTTTCCCTCCTCGGGGCGCCGGCAACAGCGGTAGCACCAGGAGGGGCCACTGGGGCCGGGTAAACAGGAAAGTCCTGCTGGATTCCCAGGCGATTCTCCCCGAGATGAGGGGAGGAGTGGCCGAGGCGGGAGCAGAGCACGGAGCGGGAGGCGGCCGCTCCTCTCCCGCCCACCACTCTGTGCGGGGCGCGGGGGCCGTCGCTGCCCTCCCGCACCTCCGAGGGAACAGTGGGATCCCGCAGCATGCGGGAAGGCTTCCTGCTGGGATTTATGTTCTATCTTTTTAATAGCTACACTTTGCCGGTTTAAAAAAAAAACAAACCAAAAACCAACCAACTTTATTTTCAGTGAAATCGGTATCACCGGGAATATGTGACTATAGAATAAAGAAGGGGCTGGAACGCGGGCGGGATTTGCAGAGCGTCACGGTCCCACAGCGGCGTAATCCTACATCAGAAGCAAAATTTAACCACCCGCGGCGACCGCATCACTGACACCTGGCAGCACCCCCACCTCTGGCCAGGGCTACCGCAGAGCTCCCCCTCGGCTCTCCAGCACTTGCCTGGATCTCCAGCACCGACAGCCTGTGGGCACCCGTGGGGGCCCGGCGGGTCTGTGCGGGGGGGTCCGCGGGGAGAGCAGGTGCGGCCGGCCCGTAGGCGCTGCCGTGCCGGCGCGCCTCTGCGGGATTCATCGTGCGGCCGTGTCTATTCTCCTTTCCCCCTGAGTTTTGGCTGCTGATTGTTTGTTGTTTGTTTGTTTTCTCTTTCTGGTGTAACAGTTTTCCACGCAGCTGCACCTCACGTTTTGCCCTTCGCTCAGACTTCAGCTACGTGCCAGCCGGAGCCTGAGATCCCCTGCGCTACTTTCTGTGCCCGTTCTTCCTTATATTCCTTTTTTTTTTCTCTTCCCCATGGAAGTATAGACACATAGATATGCCAGGTTATTTTCAGATGGCCAATGCCCAGGACTTCGAACCTGTCAGGGAAGCGGCATCACTATCTCCTCATTAACTGGGCTCCCGTCACGGCGCACGTCACCGGCTCGAATCCCAGCACTCTCCCTGCCGTACCTGCCTGACGGAGCCGTGCGATCGGAGCCGCTGTGCACTCCTGGCTGGGATGAAAGACAGGCGCTTCTCCCCGCCATGCTCTCAGCAGCCGGGGACTTATTCTGCCAAGGAGAGAAATCAGTGTTTCGTATGACAGATATTCCTTGTGACTCCACTGGCTGGTGGTGGAGATACCCGCCAGATGAACAAATTCAGGTTTGGATCCAAACCTGCCTTCCTAAATAACACGGCGCAAGAAGCCCAGGTGGCTCCTGGGCTGCCATTAACCTTTACTTTATAGCAACTGAGAACTGTGTGAATTTTACCAGCAGCCCGGCATTTTTCCGTGCGTTAGCTGGTTTCTCTTCGATGCTGCGGCGTGCAAACGAGGGATAGAAAAGATGCTTTCTCTGTAAGGGTGTAAGAACGTTACCAGGTCGTCATTTTGGGCAGTGGTAAGGTCTAAGTTCAAGGATGGGAGTTTCGCTTGCCAGGCACTCGGAAGTATGCAAACCCGCCCTTTTCCAACCCGTCTCACCCCCTCCCCCAAATCAACAGCAACACTAAACTCGGGATGCCAATAAACCTTATCAAAAAAAAAAAAAAGCAATACAGCTTAAGATCCGCCTCGAACGCATCAGCACACAGAACTCAGAACCGTCCTTGTCTCTGAGCCCCTGCAAAACGTTTCTCTTAGTACAGGAACGGGAAGAGACAACCGTGTCGACAATGTGCTCATCTGGTTCACTGCTCCACTGCTGGGGCTGACTCCTCAGGTCTCTGCTGCTGGGGTGACAAATACCCCTCTCAAAGGTGCCAAACAACACTTTTTAATAGCCCAGCTATACAGGTAATGGTGTAGAGCATTTAATTGTTGTGGTTCATTCCTAGGTTGGTATCACGGCATATATCTCCCTTCCGATTCCCCTCTGACACCCATGAGTGACTGGAGGGTGTGAGTGCGTGTGCACCCTAGAATATGGCAGCGTGGAAAATGCATTGTTTCCTGAAATAATAAACAACCAACTTGTTCAAATAATCCGTTTTTTACTGTGTTTTGTGTGTGGAGGAGTGCTTACCTCAAGTCTACTCAGGTTTCCCAAGCATGAAAAGTCTGTAAACATTGCAAATCATCTAGGAGAGGGGTTGAATTCTAGGCATCAAGAAACAGGCACGTACTAAGTTTTTTAAAGGAAAAAAAAAGTACATTTGCAGGATACGTTGTAAAGAAAAAAAATATAGTGAAGGGGAAAATAAAGGAAGAGAAACTGAAATGGTACTGGAAAAGCCTTGGCTCTGGTAAGCAAGGAAACACTCTGTCTTCTTCCAGCGTCACTTGATGAGACCATAAAGAGACACATATTGTGCATATTCTCAGGTTTTCAATATCCCACACACATATAGTAATAGCAAGTTTCAACAGCTATTGCCAGGGCTCGGATTGGTTTCCCTCAAGTGAAGAAATGCATCTTTAAGTGGGAAATCTGCCACTGGCTAACCACAGTCAGAGATGTCTGCTGGGATAAACAGCATTGTTAATTCCTTCAAGCTCCATCTGTGGAAATGATAAAGTGCAGCCATTATGGAAGACTGCAAAGTTAAATTAATTAGGTCCCTCCATTATGCTGCAGTCTTCTGAAGATGATTGCTATTTTCCTCTTAAATGCCATTATTCCTAGATCTATCTAGCAGCTGATGCTATTAAAGTGAACATAATGTAAATTTAACAACACAAATGACACTTTCCTCCGAGTATGTTTGAGTGGGGCACGCAGGGGCTGTATCACAAGCTTGGACTTCCCCCGTAAACATCTGATGTAACCTTAAAAAAAATTCAAATAAACCAGTGTGCATTTGGATACTTTACTTCGGCGAATTCTTGGATCAATACTTTTGTTTCATGTTTTCATGTTCTCAGTAATGTTAAGGGATCCAGTTACAAACTCTTGCCAGTAAGAAAGAAAATATGCCCCGCTGTGCACCCTCCTAAACACTTCTAAGAAATAGTGTTTTCTTTTCATTTGGAATGACAATTTTGTTTGTCTGCTCTGCCCCGGCGAGCAAGACTATAGATTATTAGTAGACACATTTAATTCCGGACCATAACGCGGGCGGCTGCGCCCAGGGCCGCCACACGCCCTCCCGCCGGGGCAGTGCCGGGGAGGAAAAGAGCACCCGGGAGGGCTCCCGGTGCCGGCGCTGGAGCCCACCGGGACGGGGGCGCTGCCTCCCTCCCTGCTGCCACCGCCGGGAGTCCTATGCCGCCCGCCCTGTCGCCCTGTCGTGCTCCCACTTTATTTATTTTATTTTATTTTATTTTATTTTATTTTATTTTATTTTATTTTATTTTATTTTATTTTATTTTATTTTATTTTATTTTATTTAGTGTTTTAGTTTAATTTTAGTTTTATTACTTATTTATTACATTTGTTTCTTTAAGGAAGAAGAGTGATTTTTCTAAGTCTTTGCAGTGCTTCATGGGTCATTCTGGCTTAATGCAATTAACGTAACCTTTTGTAACCCAATATCAAGTACTTCCAGGACAAATCTTTAAACAGAGCACTAATCGCAAAACAAGTTATGGTGTCTGGGTGTGCAAACTAAGCTATTTGCTATTCCCACTAATACTTTCAGTTTTTCGTTCTTCCCACTTTCTCTTCTCTCTAGCTCTCGCATCTCGGGCTTATGGGGTTAGTTGAAACGCTGCTTCATTTTCTTTTTTTTTTTCCTTTAGGTCTCTGTTTGAAGGCAGTAAAATTCAGCACTGGGGTTTTACAGTTTTCGTGAGGAAGGCCGTCGGGAGCAGGCTGAAGGAGGAACAGACGGGCGCTCTGGGGGCGGGAGTTTGAGCGCAGAGGTGAGCGTGCATCCCCCTGCGGGGCCGAGCCCGGCCGGGTCCCACCGCGCCGCCGCTCCGGGGGCCCGACGTGTGGCGGGGCCGGGGCTGGGGCCGCGGTGGCCTCCGGAGGCGGAGGGACATCCATCAGCGGCGGCCAATCGAGCGGAGTGCCCTCCCCCCGGGCTAATTGCTTTTGCTTTTCTTTCAATTAGGGCCGGCGCTTCCCCGCTTGCTGCCCCTCAGCCGGAGCGAGAGCGGGGCAGGGGAACCCTGCGCTGAGGGAGGGAAGCACAGGAACCATAACACGTGTGGCTGCATTCACAGACATATATATTCCCCCCGCCAGCCCTTGTAAAGCTTTCTGCAGCACGCACAAATGAAACAGGTTTGGCTGTGAAGTTTATGCTTGATTTAATGGCGAAAGTCGCTTCCTGGCCTGCTCCTTCGTTCCTGCCGTGCCGTTTGGGAGTAAATTCGGGCGGGATATTTAAATTTGGTTCAAATGTCACACGGATCATTTTTAGGTGGTTCAAGGGACAGCCACCACTTACCTCAAATTTACGCTTATTTTTGCATGCCTATGAATATATTTCTGTATGTGACTGTTATACAGATCATGTCCATGCAAGCTACACCGAGAATGGCCTGGCTCACTGATGTGGTACCCAACACAAGAAATAGAACAAAAAAAGGTGGGAGTAAATTATACCGGAATTCTGGCTCAGGGGAATTACACCCCAGTACTTAGGATATTAGATTCTATTTGGATAGATTATTTAATCTACCACACACCATCTCTATACTTTAATTTTCCCAATCATGTGTGCAAAATTGGTCTTGTCCTGATTTCATTTTTACATCCAAGTTTTTGTTTGTATTCCTTGTTACCCCTGAGGAATGAGAGTTGCTCCAGGAACCTAATAATGGAGGAAAATATTTTGCATTGTCACAGTGTACTTGTGCATTCTGCTACATTTTATGAAGAAGTCTCTATAATACGTCATCTTTTACTGTTTTGCATTGGACTTTAGTATGTCAGAAACAGCAATTGGGTCTACATATTCGTCGTAACAATGCATTTTCCAAAAAGGATGTAATAAAGGTAATAGTTAAAACGCTCCAATTGTAAGTTTTTGAGGAAAAAAAACCCCAAAACCAGCAATCACTGTAGCTTATCTGTCTTTGGAGAGACTGACAGGTTTTCAAAGAAATCTTGCAGAATGCACAATGCATTCACCTTGTCTAGTTTAATAGAGGCAGAAAATGATTAGAGTGTGTTTTAATACTTTCTGTACATGTGATGTAGGAAGCCAAGCCTCAGACCAGTTTAAATGTTGATATACCCAGCTTGAAAAAGCTTGTCAAATAAATCAAACCGTTCTGGGGGCAAACCCATGTTGTTTTTAAACCACAGAGTGGGGCAGTGGGCGTGGTTACTCCCATGGTTGAATGGTGAATGTATAGATTTAAAATACATTTTGCCACACTGGTTTTCAGAGGATTGTTTTGGCCTCGTATTCCAACACCATGAGCCAAAACTCTGGTCAATGTTTTGACAACAGAGCCAGGAAAAACAAAAAAGGCTTACCCTCTGAAAAAGAAATGAAGATGTAGTGAAGGAAAACAGTAGTCTCTCTGCCACTGCCTTACTCAATCCATATGTGGATTTAAACACAGGAAATACCCACCATTCACCGCAATCAAGCCAGGGGCTTGTGCATCAGAAAGTGCCTTGTGGAACTAATTGTAGTTTATTAAGATTGTCATTGACATAGAAAAGCATTTTGAAATTTGAAGTCAGAACATTTAAAGACTACGGAAAAAAAGATAATCTGCTGCGTGAGTGTTAATTTTTAAAGAAATGTATTTACCACAACACTACAATCTTACAATGTGCATTTATTATGGCATTTTACATAAATTAATTATCATTTTGTGATGTTTGTGTTATTAAACTCTTTATGCTTACTTTTCATCCACAGTCTTTCTGGTTCAGGGTTCCAGGATAATTTCAGATAGAAAGAAAATCTAAACTTCATCAATTAAAAAGGATAATAAAGAAAAAGCATGGTACCTTTCATACAGGCAAAGTTTACACCAAAAACAAAGCTACAAATAATAGGTCCTAGATTTTTTTTTTTTCGTTTTACAAACTTAAATGAAAACTTGTCCTTTGCAACAAGTATTTGGCAAAGTGTTTATTTTAGGACTTTTATGCCAGATATATTCCCTTGTGAAGTTTTGGTGATGCTTTTCATGACTGCATTTTTTTAAAAAATTATTATTTTGCTGTACTGTTGCATTTAGGTTTTTAGCATAGTGAGTCACTATTAGACCTGACAAAACAATGCTGTGATTGCCAATTAAATTCAGCCTCTGGCTAATTTTCACTGAATTTACATTCCTGTGAGCACCTGTGATCTTTGCCTGACGATTTTGCTTCCTAGGTCTTTACATCAAATCAGGAGACCGTTTGTGCTTGCAATGGTACGGGCTTTCTAGTGCGCTGCTGTACTGTGGGTCAAGTCACTTGGCCTTCCACATAGACTGGGAAGTGTTTGAGGATGTGATGTGTTTTCTACAGTTTTTAAATCATCTAAGAGGGCTGCTATAGAGCTGTCTAATCAAAATTATAAATTCCTCCACACCAACCACACAGGTACTGTGGCAGGACTAGGGACAGGCAATTTCAGTGCTTCAAATGCTGTCTCTACCTGAAATAATTTTGGTTTTGTTGCTTGTCTCTGATCCTTCTTTTTTTCTTCATCCAAATGGCATTTCATCCAAATTTCATGAAAAATTTGTGTTCAAAATCTCCTGTGTTTTAAATAATTTCAGGAGCAAACCTGTCCACAGAGAGCAAGAGTTGCAGTTGTCATTTCCAAATGTTGAAATCCAGCTGACTGAGATTTGGAATATAGGTAACTTCAGCTCCCAAAGCTGCACATTCAAGCCTTGCTTTTGTCTGAGGTGATTTTAGCCTGCTATGTAAAATATAATGGCAGTGGATGCTTGCTCTCTTTTGTTGTTTCTTAAAAGTCCATTCTATCTTGGCTGATTCACAATCTAGACAGAGGTATGGAAAGCCTGAGGGTCACCAAACTTCTTTGTTTCTAGCTAAAATACGTTGAGGGTACCCCAGATCTTCCTCCAGAGCTGGTCCACAGGTGACCACCTCCTAATCCCAGATACCAGTTATTTTTCTACCTTAAGCAGCAGCTTTATCCTGGTATTTTGCAACTTTTGCAGATTTGATATCAGATTTTATGAAACATTCTTGCATTTTATGTGGTCTGTTGGGGGAAAAAGCAGGGAGAAAATCTGTGTGTAAATACGTAAAATGGGATGAATTTACAGGCATGAGTCAAGTCTGATTGTAATATAAACACAACTGATTATTGTGTTGGTAGATGTCTACACCAAAGTGCATTTGGAGTACAATAGTCCATATGATACATTCAGAAAGTAACTGAATATGTAAGGAATCAAGAACAGACAAAACCATTATGTTCCTATAGTTGTTCATTCTCCATACATATTATTCTTAACTTTTTTCAATGTGAAACAGTGCATACGCAAAAAGCTGGTCTGAACAAAACTCTCAGCCCCATCCAAGCATCCAGCAACATTCCTGTGGGAATGAAAAAGAGAATAAAAGTTTGGCATCTTGAGATCTGGACTGTGGACAGATGCACTGTCATTGATTTTTAAAAGTGAGAGCAAGGGACTACGGGCACTAAGATCATATTCTGAGAGTTTGTATTACTGACTTTGGAGTGACAGCAAGTAAAAAACACCCCTGAAGGTCAATGTAATTAGATTTCTAAGTCATCCTTATTTTTCCTGATGAAACGAACATTAGACTGATGTGTATTGGAGGCAGTGAAAGTTAAAAGTTTTGGCTTCTTCGCTTACTTTGCAGCAGAGTTTCCTTGGCTATTTGCCCATTACAGGTCTCTCCAAAGCCAATGTTTATACTGATCCATTTTCTTCTGCTTTTTTTTCCACCATAGACATCTAAATGTATAAAATGGTGGTATTCTATGAGGAAACAAGAACAGCAAAACAGTAGAGAGATATTAAATCAGAAGAAGAAAGTAAAGAAATACAGGAGGTGATGTGGTAAGAGAAAAGGCAGAGATAAATGTGTGTGGGGGTAAATATCTTTCCTTGGAGTGACACTTGTGAAAGCTATACATTACAACATACAGAACATCAAAACCTTTGCTAGATGTGTCTGCATCTCATCCAGCACAGGCTGATCAGGTGTGCTGCACCTCTGTAACATTCAGTCAGAGCCATGGAGGCAGGCATGGAAAAGAGAGGACAGGTTTATAACTAAGAGGCAGTAGCCAAACTGAAACTAGTGTGAAAGTATGAACTTGAGGGAAGGTAATTTTCTCACAAATAGTAATTGATGTTTATTTATGGCATCAGAACATCAAAAGCAGTCGGGGCTGCCCTGAACTTACTGTACCTTGGTTTTGGCATTAGCATGTAGGACTTGAATTTCATTTCAAGCCCTACTACTGTCAGTTATGCTCATGCACCAGCCTTTGAGCCTGTTTACTTCAAATAAAGCTTTTAGCTCCCCAAAATTGTAACTAGTTTCACTGATGAGTAGTGTGAACACAATGGCATGGACTATTAAAATGTTCCTTTAGTTTGTAAGTACATAGTATCAGGAAGAGTTGTGGAACTTACGAGTATAAATTAGACAAGACTGCCAAAGACAGCAAGATTTCTCTTATGGGCCATTGCAGAGTTCTTAAAATAACCATGTAATCAAGTATTAAGTCCAAATCAGTCAGACAGTCTTGGGAAACATACTGTTTCAGATAAATTATAGATCATCAGCTAATGTAAACAGATGTGGTTCTATCAATGTGCTCCTCACACAGCTGTGGTCTTAGATCCATAATAGTCCACTCACTGGACAGTGGTCTTCCCCACCGCTGTCCAAACGTCTTCCTCGTGTGTTGTCCATCCTTTTGGGAGCTGAAAAATACAGACCTCAAAGTGCATGTACTCTGAATTGAAAAAAATGCAGACTTCACTGTATATAAAAATGTATTAGTAGATCAAACTGAAAATAATCCATTTGTTTCTGTTACTGTGTGTTTTCAGTGGGGAGGGAAAAAAAGTATTACTTTACATATTTCATTTGCTAATATTTCAGGATAAATGGTCTGGAAAAATCCAAACATTGTTATTTTTAGCCCTGTTTTCTCTCACTCTCTCTCCCCCACTACCCCTTCATCTCCCCAGAAAAATTCAGGCCAATTTCAACCACATTTGAGAAAGGAGGAGAAATCCCAAACATCGTTAAGTTCCAATAACTGCCATGAAAATTTGTGGTTGGATAGAAGAGAAAAAGCGTATTTGTTCTTCCAGGTAACTTGGCCCCTGTTCGGCAAAGTCAGCTTTGCTTCTGCCTGGCAACACCTGGGTGCACGCAAACGCTCGTGGCCACGCATCAGCCAGCTCACCCAGGGCTCTCGGGCGGCTTCAGGCTGCTCTCTCTCTTGCCAAAAGGGATCATCGAGTGGGGACGTGAGACATGAATAGGGTTAATGCAGTATGAACATGCAGAGGATATAGCACAAACATCCAGGGGCTCAGGCTCTGTTAACTACTCACGGAACAGCTTGTTTTTTAAATATACCTAAGGTAGTTATTACATTTTTTCCTAGACATTGAGTCTCATGTTTATAAAGTATAATCCTTGGATAATTTATCACTTTCAATAAATACTAGCACTCAATCTTTATGTTATGGCTCTTTCAATGAAGTCATTTAATTGAAACAGGACCTATGATATTTCTACACCAATGTGTACAAGGCTAGCTTTTTTTAAAGGATAACATGCTAAACTTCTATTAATACCTTACACCACAAAATACTTAAGTTAGCTTCCTATTATTTTGCATATACGTTTTAAGCATTTTCAGATTTACAAGCAATTGATGTACTCACCATTTTTAATCCAAGTGAAGAGTGTTTAAGAAATGACCCACTCAAAAAAAAGTAAAAAGGAGAAAAAGGAGTCCTGGTAGACATGTGAGGTTAAGCTTTTAACTGCCTTTTGCCTATAGCTTTTGATTTTGGCATAAGAAATCTGGAGCTGGCTTGGGAGAGTTGGTGGTGGATCTCTAATGCCCTGGGGGCTGGAGTCCTCAGGTCCCCTGTACAGGCTGGAGGGAAATCAAAAAAGAAGTTTGTGCTGGGAGTCCTGAATTTCTGCCTGGAGCAACCTCTCTTGTTATGCTGACTGTGTGCGAGTTGGAGAGACCTGACCCCCAGCTTAGACACCACCTTTAAATGCCTTCAGATGGGTGGTGTAGAGAGCCTAAGTGGAAAAGGAGCTCGTTCCAACCCTGCTCTCAGCATGAGATAGCCACAAAAATATAAGGAAAGGTTACTTTCCCCCTCAAGATGGACCTAAAGCAACGTAATTTCTCTGTGAGAGAAGGAAATTAAGATCCTCAGCTACATTAACAGCCATGCAACCTGCCATCACATCTCCTCCCAGACTGTGCCAGAGGGGCAGAGGTGGCATGGCCACATGCAGAGAGAACAGAGAGGTTCCCTCATGGGCTCTGTAATTTTCTAACTCCTCTTCGTTCCCTGTCTCAGGGACTGCTCTTTCATACGCCTTTTCTGCACCAGCTTTCCTGCAGTGTTTTCATGTTTCTCAAGGGGATTTCTCTTGCTGCTTCTCCATCCCCGATCTTCTGTGGTCACTCACTCCTTTGGACAACTGAGTTGCTCCCAGCTCTGATTTCCTAATGCTTCTGAAGCCAGTCTACTTACTTTCCTCTGCTCTTTTCACTTACTGTCTCTCCTCTTCCTCTCTTGATGTCTCAAGGCTTTCTTCTTTCATTGCTTCCTTTCTCCTTTTCTAACTCACTCCTTGGAAACTTAATTCATTTTCACGACTTTTTTTTTAGCGTCTCTAGGAGGGTGGCTACCAAGTCTAAATTTCTGTTCTTGACAACATCCTTCTTTTTTGTCTCTGGAATTCTCATATTTCACCCCTCAAGTCTATCCAACGTGCAATTGCCAACATTTTCTGGCTAGCTTACATTGCAATTTTCTCACTATTTGAGTTAAAAAAAAAAAGGACAAACTTTGGGTCTTGTTTCTCTAGAATACAAAGGGGATACTTCTATTCTTGTTGGTGTAGCAGGTAATAAAGATAAAGCTTACTTTATTCTGAAGTCAGACTAGACTATATATATTTATATGTAGCTGCTATGGTGACATTTACAACAAATCATTATCATTCATGTGGAATAATCTGTCAAATATGCAAGGATTTAAATATTCTACCACTAAAAATTGACTGGGCTTTTCAACAGTTGAATGTTGAAAATTCCGTGTAGTTCTTAAAACAACACTTTCCCCTCCAATATATATTTTCCGAAGCTGTATTATTGTAAATTACTATAAATGATCATCATTTGTGCGGTAGAGAAGGATGGCAGTGGGAATGCTCATTCCTCCCGACCAGCCTTTTTTTGACCTGGCAGAGGACAAGCAAGATCCTTCTGCTATGTGTGTTGTGCAGGAGGATAGAGAAGAGATGGAGGGATCTCTTTCCAGTGGTGATTTAGAGTTATGTGAAGTGCCTTGCGAGGCTGATACTAGGAAGGTGACTCCTCTACAGAGAAGAATTGAGCTTATTTCCATCAAGATTTGCAGGCTGTGGTGAGCCATGGGCAGGGTGCATAGGCCAGGGATAGGAGAAGTAGAGAGACACACAGAGGGGACAAGCAGATAGCAAGAGTCAAACAGTTGTCATTTTGTTGATGCTCATGGGAACTGTCTACTGGCTCCAAAATGAAACAGCTGCATTTACTTCTATGGTATGCTGGACACCAAACAACATAATAGAAGCTATCATTCCAACATGAAAGAGTGTGAGTTTCTGTGTGAAGATCATCCTGGATGTGTGCAGCCAAATGACACACTGAAGAGATGTCCCGTATCATGTGCTCTTGTGATGCAGTGAAGATGAGCAAAGCAAAAGAAGACAAATCTATCCACAAATAAAGATGAGGAGTAGAAAACTAAAGTACACACTTCACTTGTATTAAGGTACAGACAGAAGTATATTACTTTTTATTTTGTATTTAATTTTTTGGATGAACACCAGAAACAATAATTCTTTTGTCTGAATTGAAAGCTCTTATTTTCAGCTGCCAAAAATCCAAGATTTTTTTTTTTTTCAAGATTGCCGAGACCTGGAAACAATAAATGTTTTGTTTCCTCAGATCCAGTGATGGAGAGCTGACATGCCAAAGTCATTCTTCTGTTTAGTAAAGATTTCTGCAACATTTGTCTTCCCATTAGGGATGTCAGTAGAACTAAATTGATATTATAATATATACTTCACCCACTTGTTTCAAAGCTGAATTTAAGCCATATTTAATATCCTCTGAAAAAACTTGAAAATATGATGGCCTAAATTCCGGCCGCGTATACAATGTTCATACGCAATCTAACATAGTGGAAATCAGTTTTGTAGCTGTTTCATGCAGCCAGGAGGCTGCCTTTCCTACATATCCTCCATAATGCAGGACCAAGGACAACTGGAGCAGAGGATGGACAGAGGACTGTGGGTGTGCGATATGTATACATCGCCACTGCTTTTATCCAGAGTGGCTGAACACAATGACTTCATCCATCCCAGCATGCCTGAAGCATGACCTCAGCTCACTTTGGCTTCAGTTTGTGTTGAAGGTTCTTAGCAGGTGCTGGCAGCTCTGTGGATGTGACACAACATATATAGCTCTCTCTTCATCCAAGAGGCAGGATCAGTTTCATGCTGACCCTGCAAATTACATTTGCACTATGTGGAGTTTGTCCTCTTGTTGTTGTACCTTGGATGATCTAAGTTTACAACCGAGTCAAGGCTTGCAAGCAGAGCTGGTATCTTTTACTGGACCTAACTGGGGCAACAAAGCAAAAAAGCAATCCTTGAGCTTCAGAAACAAAGGTCTGTCTTGTCCCTGTCTAATGGCAAACAGAAATACTGAAGATCCTGTGTTACTCTCCCAGAGATGTGGCATTGCCTACCACCTTATCATTATACATGTAATTTTTTTCCCAGTACTCTTTCCATGCATTCTTAGGATATTTTGCTGTGATGGACATTCACAACAACACAGGGCAGTGATTTGAAACAGAGATTTTTTATTTGTGCAGTCACACTCACAGATGTCTGTTGCAATGGTAAGTGACAGGTTTGAAGGAAAGTAGCCACGTGCAGCAAACAACCCTGTGTGGAAGTGTCAGGACTTCCCCTGTGCATCTACTGAGACATTGTGCTTCAGCTGAAGCCTTAACTCTCAGCAAACCACCCCGTTCAGTAAGCAGTGCTTCTGTTTGTGCCAGGAGATCTTAATCTGCTCTGAAATCCACTGCTGTGTTTTCATTCACATAAACGTCCTTCCATATGGCAAAATTAGTGCTGGTCACAGAAGTTATGCATACAGTAGCAGGTAGTACAGGCTGGTATGAGCAGATCAGTGGAGCAAATCTGTTGATCCTGAGGACTAGGTGTGTGTCAGAGAGGGCTTGCTTTGGTCTAGCTTGTGACTGGGTCTGGGACCTGTTAGCTACCTATGAGCTATTGGAGTGAATTAGGTACAGTCCTGGAGCACATCTGGCTTAGTTTCATCCAAAACATGTTTATGGAATGTTCTCTTAGACCACTCTGTGCTGTGAACCAAAGCACAGTGAATGGGAACAACCAGGAGGTTTGTTCAAAAATACACTTCCGCTCTTACCTATAGCACTGCTGCAGATTCCTCTGGAGTGCACTGTGCTATAGCATGGTGTAGCAGCATTTCTTCAGTTTAACCTTGTATTTTCTTTTCTCAAGGGATCCCATATTCATCCAGATGAATTGGGATGTAGATAGACACTTTTACTTCCGGCATTAAAATAACAGACAGAAGCTATATGTAGAAGTTATCTTCTAATGAATACATTCTACCACCACCAGGCAAATTTTATCCGTGGGGCTGGGTTACCAAGACAAAGGCTATCTATGACTGTGCATGCAGAAACTTGACTAATCCAGAAGGTACTTTTTAGGAGAAGTCCTAGTCAGACATAATATTTTTACTACCTATACAAAAGGAAATATTCTATTTTTAGTGTCTGGCGATATATCCATAAGCTTTTAATAACAAATGAATGAGTGGGGTGCATTTGCTAAAACAAAACAAAACAAAAACCCCAAAGCAACAAACAAACATACCAATTTAAAAAAATCAAGACTCCCATTCTCTGAAAAAAAAAATCAAGGAACCTTTTAGAAGCCTACACTAAAAAGTTCAAGATGAGGGAGGGGTGTGAAAAATACGGCTGACCATACTTACCCTAATGAGAGATGTTTTCATTTTTTAGTGGATGCACGTGCTTTAAAAGGCTAAAATGTTTAATCATCTCAACTTTACTAGAATGTTTTAATCACCAGCCTAAATAAAAAATATGGAAAGGACTGGAAGCAATTGTTTTAATAAATGTCAAGAAAGAACTAAGTGCCAAGAATCACATTAAAAATTATTTTTTGTCTGTACTGCTACAGTTCAGTATGGCTGTTACTCTGGCTTGGCTGAGGGCTTTCCTCTGAAAGCACCCCATGGATTGTGGACAGAAGATGCTGTTATTTTCTACCACGTGACTTTATTCAGACACTTTCGTGAAAACAGTGCAAAACTTAACAATGGGAAATTACATTAGAAAGTTGGGTTTTTTAGGGCTTTTTCTATGGACAATGTATGGACACTATGAGCCCAAAGAAGAAATTTTGTGAAGATTGTGATGAATTCGCACTTACTTCAAACAAATTCTGAAGGCCTTCCCTGCACTGCTCAGTTTTAGCTGTGCACTGACTAGGCTGAATTGCAGGACTTGGCTTTAAGCGCGGCTTGAGCTGTAGGAAAGTTTGGTGCAGACAGAAAAAAATGTACAATGTGTTCCTGAACACCTTGTAAAATAAGTAATGTAAACTATGAACAAGGAAGAAGAAAACAGAAAGTAGATTTCCAATATCTTCATAAACCATAAAATATGTCCTACAAGTAAAATAAAATCCTCTGTCTTTGCCAAACATTATTCCAACGTAATGTTTCATTGCACTGTATCCATTTGCATGAGCCACTAACTCCCATTTGTAGCTGTCCAGTGGTCTAGACAGACAAATCTTTGGACATCTATTCTTTTGGTGTATTTATCAGATTTCCAGACCCATTTTCCCCATCATAACAATTTCTGTTCCTTCCTCACTCTTCTGCTGGCTGCAGCAGATTGCTGAAGTAGGTCCTCATAACTAATCCTGTGGCATCGGGGTAAGCAGTTAGCTTACTTGCCTTCTCTTTCTTTTAGTCCTGTTTGAAGTGACCCCCCACCTTGTACTTAGTGTGATATGGAAACTGGCTGCCTCTGCAGTAAATTTAGATCCTATGTGGTACACCCAGTACTCTACCGCCGAGGAGCACAGAAAAATCTGTCTTCAGACTCCCGTGCCCCAGCTCCTTTAATACAACACGCATTCTTTGTGCAGCATGTGCATTGTGTATCCAGCAAGCTTAATACTGCACGCTATGAAAGACTTTGTTGACAAAAGATTGCTAAAAAAAGCTTTAATAAAGCAGTTTTCTAACACGGTAGTTTTTGTTTATTTTCAGAGTTCAAGAACACAGTGCTTTGGTAGCTCTGCAGTTCCGGATGTGTAAGGTATTTAAAAATCAATTCCAGAAACCAGAGCAGTTCTATCCGAGGTACATCAAGGGCTAGATTCCAGCCACACATTCAGTATAAATAATGTAAAACCATCAGTCACATTTTATAGTAAGCAAAGTAAAATTGAAGAAGTAAAGACAAGCTAATAAAATAATTAATATTAGTGGAAAATAACTGGTATAAAGTAACAAATACGTTTCTGTAGACATACCACTTAACTCTAAAAAAATATATACATACATATATGATGGCTACAAATGAGCTTGTGATTTTCTTCCAAAAGTATCTGAGCAGGAAGTAAAACATTTTCCCAGTGGATGAAATAACATTCATTTTTGCCAATCTAAGCAAGGCAGATTTAAATTTTATGTGTGTCCAACTGCTTGTTCCCCCTCAGCTAATAACCTGCCTGCTGGAAGCATTTCAAATGAAAAGGAGTTCACAGTTCCTAAGCCCAGCTCTGAATATATCTGCCATGCATGTAAACAAGTAAACCATTATGTTTCTTGTTGAGATAAAGAATACCATGATAAGTGGGGACTTTTACCAAACAAAGGGCTTCCTATTGCGAGTGTGGATAATCTTCCAGAAAACCCGGTGTTTTGGCAAATCACACCAGATTAATCTATTAGGCATCTCCTTTCATCATCAAATTTCCGCTGCCTATCACAGTGGCTGCCTTATCAAGCACCCTTTACTCAATAGCAGGCCCATTCCTAGGATTTCAGGTGCTGGCCTTCCGAGCTCAGAAAACAGGTGTCCCCACTGTTTTCAGGCAGGAAAGGTCCCTGCACAGAAGCCTGGGAAAGGGCAGGGGTATCAGCCGCTGTTCTACCTGAAGGAACAGGTAACAGGAAACTGTTGATTCAATGGGCTGAACTTAATCGGCAAGCATTAGTCAGCACTGAGTGTTTTTTGTGAATTAAAAATCCTCATAAGAATCCTTCCTGACAAAAGTTTTGGAAAGGGGGAAGACATGTGCCCAGAGATGCCCTCCCAGGAGAAGTCAGTTCTTGTAACTCTATTTTAAGTGCTGTATTCTCTCGGTGTATTACAGAAAATATGAGCTAGGAGCAGAGGGCAGTGTCAAGCTTTACCTGGTTATGTGTAGTGCCTGAGCTGTTAGGCAAATTACCTACACTCAGGAGGAAATGGATTTCACATCTCAAATAAAGACTAATATTCCACACTGATTAGTATGATGGATGAGGTTTTTGGTTTTCAAGCTCACTCTCAGTGCCTTCCCTGGCCAGGCCTTTTTTTTTCTTCAAGTTAATGAAACTGGGCATATGGTTTCTGACCAGACTTCATCTGTGAAACAGGGCCATCCACTTGGTCACTCAGCAATGATGCAATATGGATCACATTCAGAGTCGGGGGTATGAAGAAAGACATTTTAAAGTTGACAGAGAAATGTGTTTCACAGAAGCCAGTAAATAATTGCTCATCTTATTTAACTTTCAGTGCTTATCTCTTCTCGTCAAGACAGCATCAAGCAGCTCCTGTCCTGGCGTGTATCTCAGTATCCGCCTGCCTTCTCAGGCAGAAAGACCTTCATTCTGTGCTTCAAAACCCTCTCCTGAAAAATTGGCTTGTACAGACTTTGCTATAATGAAATCAAGGCAGGCAGGAAGGTCGGCATAGTGACAGCAGGAAGAACCCATCTGCTCTCAGCTCCTTGCTTCGACAGCAGGGCTGCTCAGAGCATCGGGATGAGTTCCCAGCTCTGCTTGGTGGTTAGGAAAGAGTTGATAAGCACATGCCTGCCCTTCTGGGACTCCACAGCACAGGCTTTGTTTCATCTACAGATGATTAAATGGTCTACAGAGCAATTACAAACCAAAGGAAGGAATAGCCAGCTCTCTCCAGGTTTTCTCAATCAGCACGATTGAATTTCTCAAAGGAAGGCAGCAGTAGCAACAGCAGGCTCAATGACTTTTCCTGAAAAATGTTGTCCAGTTTAGGATTGAGCTTTCATTTAACTACTTGCTGTTTCATTTTATTAAGTGCAAATTGTGGCTTAATAGATTTACAGTTGCCATAAACTTCAGCATCATGAAAGCTGTCGGACGGGCCGGTTGCACAGTCTATTTCTCAGATGATGCTGGAAAGGGTGAACAGGACAAGCCAGGCACCAAGAAAGTCTGCAGAGTATTTTAAGGGGTCTGTGCACAGTGTTCTGAGAGGCAGACAGAGATAAATCACAAGCAGTATCTTTCCTTTTGTTCCTCTCTTTTCTAGGAATTAGAGTGGAGATGGAAAATTTCCGAAGTTTACCTGCAAATGAAAAATAACTTATTTTGCCTTTTCAGACATAAACTTTGTAAATTAACTGTGAGACAATGGTTACTCAAGTCCAAAACATGGGTTGGTTTTTTCTGTGTGCCCATTACACTGTAGCTCTGTTCTGCACTCATTATACTATGCTTAGTTCTAGATACATAGGAGCAAAAAATGTAGACATACTGGAGCAAGTTCAGAGAGAATTATCAAGGCTGATTAAAGGGCAGGAGGTACAGACTCCTGTGAGAAGATTAGAAAAATTAAATACAAATGATTTGGTTAAGCAATGACGTGACAGTGGGCATGAGAGATACCTACAGTCGTTTTCCCTAGGACAAAGACGGGAGACTGTGCAATCTTTACCTCCTGGTTTGATGGCTGATTTACCATGGGGGAGTGGGACAGCTGCTTACCTTCCTCAAACTAAGTGAGAAGGGCTAAAGAGAGGAAGAGAAGATGAATCTTTATTTTGTGTAGGGGAGATTTTTGTCACTTCTAAATAAAATCTCCTATGGGAGGCTATTAATTTTGCAAGCCAGCAACTTTCCCCACCAACCAAAATTTTTTGGCAAATATCTGAGTCCCTCTGCGTGTTGCTAAAAAGTTGATTCATTTACTCCATGCAGCACACACAGCGATCTCTGTTACCTCCCCATCCAGATATGTACAAAAGAGCTTAGAGGTCTTCAGGGAAGTTTGATAGTGGAATAAAACAAGACTGCTACAGCTCTGTTGCATCCCCTGAACAAAGAACTCTCTCGTGTAGGGGTATCAATGTATGGGAAAAAAAGATCTGGTGTCCTATGCAGGACATTTTCCCTCTGCGTATCCACACGGGTATTTCACATCCTTGGCTTACATTAGAAAATATCTCCATACGCAAAGATGCACCCCAGATGTGAAGCAGTAGAAAGGAAAGCTGTAAGTCAAGGGGGGAAACCTATTTTTGCTGTTACTTCATTCTGAAAAGGGTTCACTTTATGGGTCAAATATTCTGCAAAGCACTGAAATGTATGCATGAACTTTGCTGAGTGTCAACCACTGTACCAGAAGGCAATATATCAGTTATGTAAATAGTTTCTTGGTGTAATGATCCTGTGTGAAACAAGACAATTTATTTCAAAACAAATTTAACAGATAAATAATATCCTGGTGACAATACTGGGAGAGTTAAATTGTCCACAGAGTAAGTATTCGTACTGTTTTATGATGACTTGTAAACAGGCATAGACCTGCCAACAGGAATTGAGGAGACTTTTGCCCTTCTGCTCTGCCAGCACAGCTCAGGAGCCCACAGCTTAAAAGGCCAGTGTACCCTTACACCCCATTCCCACTCCTTACCTGTCAACAGCCCTGCTACATCTCATACTCTGGTGCATAGATCATGTCAGAAGGACTGGAACAGAGTTATAGTGTGTTGGGGTACATTCAGAGATGCCAAAATCATTACCAACTCAAACCATCTCACAAAAACAGAAAAAGGATGCTTATTTTCTAGACCTGCTTGTGGTCAAGCTGTTAAATTGTGCCTCACGGGAACAAAACAATGGTTCTAAGGCAGTTTGTAGTTGACTTTGGAATACTGTCAGTCTGTGAAATGCAACCTATTCCTTCTAAACAAATACTAGGTGTGTGCTTCGTTTGCTTTTGTGTGAAAACACATCTTAATAGACACAACCAGCAAGACTTCCTTTTCTCCCCACAGTTACTTCACATGTAAATTCAATTAATTTATTTCTGTAAAGTGGATCTTACTGTTTGAATAGAAGATAAAGGTTTTAAGGCTTTTGGTCCACTCTGCTAATTACAGCGTAAAACACTTTGCGTATTTGTTGCCAAAGACCATTTTGAAATCACTTATTATCTCAGAAAGTTGCCTAAATCTTCTTCAATCCGTTAGCAAATGTCATATGTACAGATAGCCAGAGAACTTAATGGTCACCATGCTCATAGACAGCTGCCTGCACGCTGCGGCCAGCGAGGCCATTTGTAATTCTCATTAACAGTTCTACCATTTTGGTTGTATGAAAAGTGATAACACACTGATCTAACAGTCATTAAGAACTTTTTCTTACTCCTTTAGGATTAATTTGCACTGACCCAGAATTCTCTATTTGCTTAACACAAGCAGTGGGCCACTTTGATGTTATCTGCTTCTATAAACAATAGCGTACAGTTCTCTCCTGGGCTAAAACAGCTCTTACTCTACTGAGAATTAGCTGTATTAATCATTCTGAAGTCCAAGAGTGCATGATCATAAATTGTGTGCAGGGACCTCACTTAGCAACTCCCAAGACTCTCATTTATCAACATTTTTTTCCCTTCCTGGATATTTAGTATGTAGGGAGTAATTTATTTCTGAGCTGGTGCCTTGTGATGTCTTTCATGTTGAAGTAAAGTTGGAAAACTTTCCACAACAAATATAATTTTTCTTACTTCCTTAGTGTAAAAACAAAAATTATGGACCACAGCTACAGAATGATTCCCTCAAGTGGTCAGAACAGAAAGCACAGGCCAAGCTTCCAGTCACAAAGCTTGAAATTCAGTGAACCGGACACCAGTAACTTAAAACGAGGCAAAGTGCACACCAAAAGCGCCTTTTCCTAGTTATAAAATTAGAGTTTTAAAAGTATGGGGCATCTTTGAAGCTAATACATGCCTAACTTTTCTTACCTTTATCAAACTAAGTTGCCAGAACATTATTAAGTTATAATTAAAGCAAGATGAAATCTCCAGAGAACATTAATTTAGTTTATATTTTGCCAGAAAAGATCGGGCTACCAGTGAGTGATGTTTTTGTCTTTACCATTTACTGGTCTTTTTCCCACCATCAGAACACAATACAAATCTGCCGAAAATGTAAGGATGAAAAATGCTGTTTCGTATCAGGTCAGACTTGATGTGATACAATGCATTTCATACTTTTAATGCAGCCAGCAAGAGACTTCTATTTAAACTCTCCCCCAACTTTCAAAGTCCCCTTGTAAAAGGATACAAAGTCAGAGCATACAGAAATCAAGAATAGGGGGAGAAAAACTCACATTTTGAGTGCAAGAATGATAACCTTGGGTCTTATAAGGCAGTCTTTTATCCACATGGCTCAATTTCTTCAGCCTTTGGGATTATTCATTACCTAAACCAAAAGGGGAAACAGAAGCCCCAGTCCTGCTTTCATTGAAAGAAGCATATGTGAAGTATCTTCATTGACTTACTAGGGAAAATCCAGAGTTGAGTAATTTTTGATGAGAAAAGAATTTTGGCCCAACTCAGGCAGAATCAAACTCATGAGCACAGAAACCTCTCTAACATTTTTCCTAGTTTCATCCTGAGCTTAACTTCGATTTCAAAGCTCTCACTGTTTTATTGTAAACATGCAGTTTTAAAAGTACTGCATTGATCCAAAGTTATCAGCGTGTGAGTTTATTTTATATTAAGTACTTCAAAAAATATATGAACATAAAATGCCAACAGACACAACAAAAATATAAATAAATCACCACATTCAGCAGAAGTGCTTTAATTCAGAATGCAATAAAGACGGTCAAGGTTTAAAAAGTTTATGCCAGAGTGTTAACTGAAGGAATCTGTAATTCATTTTTTTTCCCTGCAGACAGTTTTGCTGTTGCAGCCAAAAGATTCTCAAAGGTTGTCAAAAAACAAAATTAAGGAGAAAAAAAAAAGACAGTGGAAAAATGTTTATTTCCCCTCAAGAAATTCTGGCTTCTGCAATTTGGCATTTTCTTCAGGTTTTGAGAACATGTTTTAGTGAAGGCCTAGAACTGCTGTTATATTAACAGATTCTCCCTCTCTTCCCATAAATAAGTATTCAGGAGTTGTGATCTATCCTCACCTAGAGCTGTGCTGTCTCACTGATATTCATAAAATCATGAGAGCTGTTCCTGTGAAAACTGCTCATACTTTGGAGGCTGCCCTAATTCTTCCTGGGTTTCTAATTACAGAAGAGTTTGCTACCAGAGTCAGAGGGCAAAATTCAGCCAGCAGTAATGTGAAGCACCGTGACTGATTTTTTATTCTAGTAAAACTATCAGAAACTACCTATGGAAGAATTTTTCTTTAGGACTATGGGCACACCTTGTTTGTGTACAGCAGCTAATACATTTTGAGGTAATGTAGGCGTGCCTGAGCCAGTCCTGTCTCAGTGTTATAAAACTCAGAGAATCATAGAATATGCTGAATTGGAAGGGTCCCATCAGGATCACTGAGTCCAACTCCGGGCCCTACACCACACACCCCAAGGGTCACACCATGTGCCTGAGAGCATTTTCCAAACTCTTCTTGAATTCTGTCAGGCTTGGTGCTGTGACCACTTCCCTGGGGAGCCTGTTCCAGTGCCCTTGCCCTTCTTGCTCCTTCGTGCCCTTCTTGAAAACCGGGACAATGTTAACCAGCTTGCAGTCAGCTGAGACCTCTCCAGAATCTCAAGACAGCTCAAATTTCATCAAGAGAGATCTTAGAATGACATCAGCCAGCTCTTTGAGGATTCTTGGGTGAGTCCCATCAGGCCCCATAGATTCGTAGGGATCCAGCTGAAGCAGCAGATCTCACACAATTTTGGGGTTGGCTGGGAGTTTATTGTTCTCACAGTCATGGTCATCCAGCTCAGGGCACTGAGACCCCTTTGGTCAATCATTCTTCTTGAAGATGGAAAAAAATAATGCATTAAACACCTTTGGATTGTTTCTGTCCTTGTTTGTGAGAAGACTGTCCCCATGTTGTCATGGGCAGATGCTGTTTCTACATTGCCTTTTGCCATTAGTATATTTGAAAAAACTCTTTTTTCAAAGAGTTTTTTCTTGGTCAACTGCACCCATATTTCTTGGTCAACTGGAGCTGAAGCCAGCTTCAACTCCAGTTGACCTTCGGCCAGGTGAATTTTCTCCCTGCAGTTGTAAGCAGCATCTCTGTATTCTTCCCACATCACTTGACTTTTCTTCCTACTGGGCACACACCTTTCTTTTTCACCTTATTTCCAAAAGAAGATTCCTGTTTAACCAAGCGGGCCTTCTGCCTCACCTGCTTGACTTCTCAGTTTGGGAATTGCCTGCTCCTGTGTCCTTAGGTGGTGATGTTTAAAAAGTGACCAGCACTGATGGACCCCAGCACCTACAAAAACATTTTCACAGGGGACTTTACTTACTAATTCCCTGAGCAGCCTTAAGTCTGCTCTCCTCATGTCCAGAGTTGAAGTTTTGTTGCCACTTTGGGCATCGTTGTTCACTAGTTTGGCTGACATGTAATTTTGCAGGAGTAAGGACATTTTAACCCTGCCTCGGGAAACACTGCACCTCACTCCACAGAGTGCTGCAGGCATGCTTAAAATACAGTTAATCTCTAGAACATCAACCCATTTTATTTAAAATGCTGTGGATGGATGCTTGACACAATCCTCAAGAGTTATTTTTGCATGACCCATACACTGAGAACTGTACCCCAGGCTGAAACAAAAGCAAATAGGGGCTTTTAACTGCCTTCACTTCAATGGATGGTCAGCAGGCTTTTGACAGCTTTTTCTGTGCTTCTTTTTATACTGCTGCTGCAGCAAGATTTGATCTGGGCTTATGCCTTGAGCATTATCTACTGGATACTGTGCCTATAGCCTGAGAAAATGAAACTTTCTGCCTAATTTAAAATCCATTTTAAGAACCTACAGCACTTCTACTGCCTTTGTCACTCACGTTTCCATTGGCATATCTCTGAAGAACTGCATAATTTAAATAAAGCTATTGTTTTATTGAGGTCTTGCTATTGTTATTATTACCTCTCCTGAGACTTAATTTATGATATTAATTTTGTGCTTTCCATTAGCTGTCACAGTATATTAATTTGTATTTGTAGAAAATCTATCTTTTGTTCTAAAAGCCTGTTTCCAAAATTTGCAGTGCTGAAATACGTGTTTATGTATGAAAGTCCGAAGTTCTCATTAGAGTCTCATCCACATGTGAAGGTATAACCATAAAATTGTGATTGCTGGTGACTTTACAAACAAAGAACAAAAAGTTTTAAAGTTCATTTTAGTCCTTTCATTTTATGGCTGTATTTGGTGGCTCAACTGCATCAATAATTTCATGATACTGTGGGAGAGGTCATCTAGATCCAAGGCTTCATCACTGAGAACTCTCCTACTTCTACTCCCTAGACCTCTCTATGAGTGCAGCTGTGCAAACAGGTAATAGATGAGGTGTCTGTAGATGCCTACAGAAGTCTTTTTTTGTGTTCATTATCTCACTGCAAAAATAATTTGCCACCTCCCTTCAAGACACCAGAAGGCTACCTCACTTGTGGAATTCTTTTAAAGAAATGCCAGCTATCTGTTTAGAATCTAAAATACAGGTAGTTGAAATTACGCCCTCAAGTGACATCACACATCCCAAATTCTCTGCAGAGATTTAAGAATGGGGTCACGTGGTACCTGCCCTTTGCAAATGTAGTCTTTCCAGTTGGCGTTCCCTCGTGTTCTGGATCCCTGCTGGAGGCACAGGCATCTCTCTAAGTAGGATTTCCTTCAAAAGCTTAAGGAGGGGCAGAGGGGAGAACAGCTGCATTCAATTACCAAAAGCATGTGTCTGCTAGTCGGGAAGAAAGGGTGACTGCTGCTGCTCAGAACAGCTCTCTGTGCTTTGGAAGCAAACTCTGGCAGATCAAAAATATACAGTATTTTGTTATGGTGAGAACTTTAGTTTGGAAAAGCAAGGCAGCAACTTGTCTTGAAGAAGAGTGGCCTCTGGAGAACTTACACATTGTGGTGGTCCCTTTAAAACAAACAAGCAGAATCTTCCAAAAATCAATTTCTCCTTATAAATTGTTTCTGCTGTAGTTTGGGGGTTGGGGATAGGGAATAAGCAGTCTTTGATCAGGATTTCTCTTGATCCTATAAAAATAAAGAGACAAAACTTGATGGTCTGTGTGGATAATTTGCTCCCCAAACATCCTCTCCCAACAGTTCTCTTCTGCTACTTTGCTCCCTGGAACTTTGGTTTCTTTCAAAGCAGAATATGAAAGTGATAAATGAGTACTTGAGGAAGAGATCACTTCATGGGAGGATGCGGCCCAATTTTAGCAGCAGAGGCAACGTCAAGAGCTCCTTTTACAATGCAGTTGTATGTAGAACAGCAGGAAATGAGGAATCTGCTCCCTGTCAGCAGGTACTCTACAGACCCAAAGTGAAAACTCAGATGAAACCATTTGGACAGATACTCTATTCCTCAAACATTGGCTCTGTTTTTGACATGGCGTATCAGGTTCTTCAAGGGGGTGGAAAGGAGAGGATGAATCTGGGAGGGCTTCAAGAGCAGACCACAAATACAATGCTCATGCAAAAAAATAACCCAAAATAATAGGCATCCTTTTTTTTACCTCAGATTTTTTGTTTGGTTTGTTTTTTTTTTTCAAAAATATCTCTTGACTTTTTAAAACACTGAATTGCAGAAGACCACCATACTGAATTAAATACACTGAATTAAATAGAGCTCTGAGAATGAACAAGAAAAAAATATACAGATTATAGGCCTTTGAATTGGAAAGCAGCCAACATTGTTCCTGGGATTTAGGTGATCTTGGATATAAGAGCATTTAATATTTGACTTGTGAATAGTCTCCAGTTAATTTAGTGTAGGATTAAAAAAAAAAAAAAAAAAAGAAAGAAAAAAGGAAAAGAAAAGAAAACAAAAGAAAAGAGGTCCAGATTACAAAGTTCAAGGATTTTAAAAGTAAGTAGAGGAAGGAGAAGGTTATACTATGCTTAATCCTACAATTTCCTTACTGCTAATGAGTTGTAGGAGGATATGCAGTTGTTCTAGCTCCTGAACCGTGAAAGGCAAATAGGAATACAGGTTCTGTTGCCTTAAAGCAAAATCTGGTAATTCTACCCTCAGAATGCTTCTTGTGAAGCACCTTCTGACTAGGAGTTCAACGAACTCCTCTCCACAAGGTGTGAGGGTCTTGAAATTATTCAATATGAAAAGAGTCACAAAAATTTCTGCTGAATCTGCAGTCGCTTCAGCTTTGGAAGTTTTGCATCATTATTTATAGATAATATCGTCATTAGTATTACAGCATTAGGCAGCACAAACAGGAATTTATGGAGCTGGTCAGGGCTCGGGCACTAGTGAGAAGACACGTGCTTAAGTTTTGCAACCCTTTCTGATAGGCTGAAAGGGACTGTTTGGAGGCAGAGGTAGGAGGTGGTTGTAGAAGAGGATTAGGGAGACAAGTTGGGAGCACAGTGGCCAGCAGCAGTAGCAAGGACGGCTGGGGCTGTGCAGCTGCATAGGCAGATGGATTATTGAACACAGAGGAGGAGATTGCTTGGGAAGAGCTCTGCAAAAGAGTCGGTGTTGCTCTTCAGTATCCGAAGTCTGAGACAACACGAAGTGGATTATGACCAAAGGAGTTGAGCAGATCCTTATAATGAAGAAAACTGCTATCTTGCTGCTCCCTTGCTGTAGGGGAGGAGAAAATTCCTATCAGTCCTTTGGTGAAAAAGAGACAGACGAGACAGAAGGTGGAAGGTGTTACCTCTTTGACCCTGAATGTGATGCTCATGACAGAAGATGAATAAACATCTTGTAACTTTTGTGCCTTCTGCCTGTATTCAGCTTTCCTTGAGTGCCAGGCTTGGCTTCCCAGTCAGTTCCCATGGCACTGGTACTTGTGGGTTACACTCTTGTGTCTCATGAAGAAGTTGCAGCCATGCCATTGTGCAGTCATTTAGCCAAGGACTGAGCCTATCTCTTGAAACTGTATATCACCAATTTCTTTTTCCTTTTCTTTAGATAAGCAGTCAATTACAATAATTCATTCAATGCAGGTTTTTTTTTTTTTTTTATCGGCTGCTTGGAACATACCCCTTCTGCTTCACATCTGTTTCAAGACACGCAGTTAGCTTCTGTTTCCTTGTTATTCCATCTGCAGTTTCACAGCTGCATGTGTCCTACACACTGCTGTTTTGTTCAGTGGCAGCATTTAGATTAAGTCTTTATTTCTTTCTATAGTCATCATTCCGATAGATGTACGTGTCTCTTCAAGCCCACCTAGGGATCAGGATTGAAATTGTATCTACCTCAGTATAATTTGCTAACATAAAGGACAGGCAAACCATAATTTTTGTTTGATTTAGTTAGTAATTGAAAACAAAGTTTTAACTATTTTTTATTTTTAAGCTAATTCTCATCCCTGGGAGGTGATGGTGACATTCAGCTTTTGTGTATCAGTGTCCTGAGCACTACTGAAAATGGTTTTAGTCTTTCAATATACAGCATTATTTTCAGGGACTGTGTGGCTGAAGGAATGGAGTGCCGAGGTTTTTCTCCACATACAGATGTTCTGACTGTTTGAACAGACACAGCAATATCTCAGCACTGTCATAATATCATATCACAGCACACGCCCAAAGTATTCAGTCGGCTCCCAGAACTTAAAAGAAACAACACCAGCTATCAGATTCTATCTGTGAGATACATTCCCTTCCTTAAAAAAAATCAAGGAAAATGAAGAGATTTTATTATTATCAAACCTCAGCATGCTGTTACCAGTTGAAATGCCAATTTAATTTTAAGTCCCTCTTTGATATTCTCACTTGATGAGAGTACATGATGGCCATAAATCCAACTTGGCAATGATTCTGAAAGGTCACCTGTGGATATTGTTTTTCAATGGTGTTAAATAGACTGTAATGGTCACATTATTTCTCCAGAAGGACAAGTGGAAGTCCCATTGGTCTTCTTGCTGTCTCATAAATAATTAACAGGCTGTTTTAACTGGGTCTAACCTTTGTACAGAGTGGCTGAACTTCACGGCGTAGCAGCGGCAGAAGAGATTCAGAAAATATCATCCATCATTGATGGTACTAAAACATTCAGGTGATCTAGGAATAAAAATAAAAGACTAATAACCAAGTGGTAATCAAGCATTTTACAGGCAATAGAAAAAACTGTCTTTCTGTACAGACATGAATAGTTTTAGCATCCTCCATCATCCAGGTTATTCTTTTTTTTTTTTTACATCTTCCCACATGACCTCTCAGCCAACTTTTCAACATGAGAAATTTAACTGTGGTGTGAGAAAAAGTTCAAAATGTTTATTTTTGTCTACTGCCATAGGTAGAATACGAAAGAAGAAGGATTAAAGACAGACCAGATTCTTCCTGCTACCAGCTCAAAACTTTCAAGTGGGGACGACTAAAATAAAATACTGCATTTGAATATTGTAATTATTTCTTCTTTGGATAAATAGTCATCTCCAACTTTCCCTTTTGAGCATCAGCAGGGTCTAAACTTGTACTGGATTCAGTATCTGAAGACAATGTGGAAATCTGCCACATCTCACCCGGAAAGCTCCCAGGTTTCTTGGTAGCAACAGCTGGTGTCAGGTCTGATCTCAAAGATGTTTCATCATAACAAAGTGGGGGGGGGGAGTGCAGAAAGTGTTCCTGCTATTGGATACAGGAAAGATTGTCTGGAAAATGCTAAATTCCAGCAATGAAATTGCAAAAGAAAATTTAAAAAAATGAAGGCGCTTAGAAAAGGAGAATCAAAGAGAGAGAAAAAGAGAGAAAGAAAATGCAAGCCTCTCAAAAGTTTCAATTTTACAGAAAGGCAGACACAGGTTGTCTGTAAGAAAATGATCTGTATGTTTCCACTGCAACTGTTCCTCTTTTCTCCTTTGTTCTTCATTTTGGGAAATGAAAATATCTTCCACACAAATCATGGCAAGTTCATGTAGAAAAAAACATAGTTTAACAATTCTGCTTTTGGAGTTCACTTCTGTGTAATTGTATTCTCTTCTTGACCCTTACATTCATGGACTGGTGAATGAAGGAGGAGAGTTGGAGGAAAATGGAAGCTCTGAACACCCATCACAGGCGGAGATGTGGGAGGGATTGCTCTTGAACACGCATCCTCTTCCAAGATGCTTGGCAGCAACCCCACAAAGCAAAGAACCTGACATAGGGAGAAGAGGGAATATTTCAGAGGAGGAGTAGCAGGAGGCTCCAATGGCATATTTCAGACAATTAACAGAAATACCAGTTCCTATTCCAAGCTGGTGGCAACATGTCTCCGTAGAACACCTCGGTACCTACAGCCAGGAGAGTCTGAAGTTAAACAGCTTTTCATGTGGAGGCCAGGGGAGGTTTTGAGCTGCTTTGCCCTACTGATCCCTGAACTTCATGGGTATTAGAGGACTTGCTCTCCTGCCCTTCTTGCCAAGAAAAAAAACCTTTCTCTTTTAAGAAGACACTCATCTTAAAATCCCTACCTCAAAGACATTTTAAAGAAATCCCAAGAGGTTGTGCTTCCTTTATATTTTTCTGGAAACTCTTTCCAGCACCTTGAGACCTCCTTACAGTCTAATAGTCCTCATTTTTACCACACCTTCTCTTTCTATATTGAGCTATTTTTATATTTTTCAACCAATTTAAGGGAAAAACAGTAAAAGCAGAACAACAGCATGCAGGTAATTTTATGAAGTAGCTGTAGCGGGAGGTAGTTTTTAGTTGCATGCCACAGAAACTCAGTGGTACTGCTCAAGATGTCGGTGGGGTGAAGGGGCACTACTTGGAGAGATTTATTAGGTTCTTAACCTCAAGTTAAAAAGGGAAGATAAATAGAGGAAAGTCTCCTCCCAATAGACCTCAATTACTCACAAATAGTCAGAAGATGCATTGAAAAGCTAACATTTTTTATCACAACCTTCATTATTCTTTACGTAACTTTTTTCTAAAAGCTGAATTGAGGAATTACATTTGGGCAGTTCCCACTACTTGAGGGGAAAAAAAAAAAAGAAAAAAAACAAAAGCCAAGAGCATTTCTGCATTCTCCCTCTGAGCCCCCTGCATGTACACACAGACAGACTGCTGTAGAGATGTCCACACGTGTGGACCTCTGTGCTCTGCCCTCCTGTTCAAAAGCCCTCATACACTTAACGATCAGATCCAAAGCTTCATAAAAACAAAGTCCTTTTACTGACTTCAGAAGGTCAAGACTCATATATAAGCAATTTGAGGGAAGAGAAACAAAAACCTATTAGTCCTTGCTGACATTTTTGTGCTCCGAAAAAAAATTAGAATTTTCCATTAATTCCATGTTGAAGTAGGAGTACACAAGCTCCTAAAGGTGACAACTTGACTTGTAGCAGCAGCCCAATGGCAAACATCAGCACTTACCGATCATGCCTCGGTGTTAACTAACGTGGTTTCTGCGTAACCTGGGGGCACAACTATGGGCTGTTTGCAATATCCCAAATTTCCCCCATCGTCTCTAATGTTTACTTAAACTCTGGAAACTCAGATGTGGATTTTCATTCATTTTAGCCAAGAAAATCTTGTGCTTTTACTGACTGTTACTACTGTCTACTGAATGCAGTTATGGGATGGAAAGCAAACAAACCCTGAAGATGCAGGTGTGTGATGTGTTGAAATCTGATACTGCTTGCTGCCTGTAAGTAAAATAAACAGAATTGACTTATATTAACTTAAGTGTTGATTGTAACCTCAAAGTGATTTTTTCCTTTTATCTCTTAAATATATATATATATTGGTGACATTTTAAAACCCTAGGTCTTAATTAATTTTCAGGGGGAGTTCTTCCTAAATACACAGGACAGATTCTGATCTTTGACGTTTGGTGGAGTGTAATGACAGAGGACCGTTGTACTGTTTTCATCACTGGCTTTAACAGATTTTATAAAACTTCCCTGCTAAAACAATTGTTTAAAACAAGTCCTGGATCTGTCTTCTTTCTGCCAGATCACAATCATCATAGAAATTTTAAAACAAACAAGGAGCCAGAGGCTACCTGTTCCTCTGTGAAGCAACTGAAAGCTGCCAAGGCTGGACCAAAGCCAGCCTTCTAGTCAGGTTTACATTATCGCCAGCAAAGAACAAAAATCAGGTCCTGAAAAAAAAGGTACTGTAGTTAATAAGAAATTGAAAAAATCTGATTAGCACATCTGCAATTAATCAAAGCTGTCACAAATAATTCAGTGAAACGTAACTCTTTGCTGAAATGTCTTTTGACTGAGTTTACAACAGTCTGAACAATTGTGCTCCCCTTCAGGAAAACAAACAAACAATTTCCCTGGCAAACAAAAAGGGCAGTATTGCTTTAACTCTACGTGGGATGACAGTTTTCTCTGTACATATCACTACAAGGCACATTGGACATGTTTCCATAGGACTTACAGAGTAAATTTATATATTTCTTATGGGCTTGCACTCCTGATAGGGTGGACTGAGAGGCTGCTGGACTGGATGAAATAAAGACATGTTTGGTTTGATTAAGCACCTGGATGAGAGGCTGCAAAGATAACTTTGGAGGCTCTTGGAAATATTGTACATAATACAGTACACTTTCTCAAGGCTCTGTGTTTGATCAAAGCTCCCGTGTGGTTTCGAGAGAAGCTGTGTCCATAAGGAAATCCCTTTTCATTTAATTTTTGTTTTATTTTATTTGAACGTAAAACCAAAGCTTTGAAAGCTTATTTTAAACCTTAAAGATTCCTTACAGCCTTTCATGAGAAGCTATAACATCAATAATGATGCTCTGGCTTCCTGAATTTCCCTTCCAGTTTTCTTGGATTCATTACTTTTCCCTCTCCAGGAGATGAAAGCTGGCTCTGTGGTAAAGAATGGATGCCCCTGGGGTTTTGGTGGGGAGAAAGGCATCCTTGCTTGGACTCAGAGCGGCCATGATCCTATGCATCACTAAGCAGCTACTGAAGGAAGGGGAAACTGGTGGACTCAGAGATTTAATAGCATTATTCTGATCCTCTTCTGTTTATCTACAGCAGAGTTAGAGGAGCAGGAGGTCTCCTCCAGCTCCTGCTGCAAAAGGAGACTCTAATGCAACCAAAATGGCTACATGCAGCCCAGCTCCATTTCCTACATTTTCATTGCTCTTACCACAGCCTACATTTGGTATCTGCCTGTCTTCTCCCACACCAGCTCTACAGCATGATTGTGTCTCCGCCTGGAAAGTTCTTCATGAAGGGACCCCATTGGAGACATGCAAAGAATGGAGACTGCAGGAGAAGAAAGAAACCTCTAGGTGATGGAAGGACCACGTTTGCACACATATAAAGGAGTGCAGTACCAGAGGGTTCCAAACAAACACCCAGTCCTGTTGTATTTTCCTTTTAATATCGATCCCATGACACATAGTATTTCCTATCCATGCACACTGATGTGCGCCAACATCCTCACTAGAACTCCAAACTTGCAAATGCAGCTCCTTTAAATAGCAGACACTGTTCCGTCTGGGCTCGGCATGTTGGTTTTTTTCCACTTTTCTTTCCCTATTTTGTTATGTCACATCATAATTTAATGTTTAGTTCTGAAATCTGCTGAAACCCAAAGCGTATAAGGGGCATAGTCTGTAGAATAGCTCCCAAAAAGTGCCAGTTCTTGTGGGACCGGACTATGCTTGTCACATCTAGGAAGCATCTTAACCACTAATGTCATTGTACAGAGATAGTAGGACCAATAATAAATAGAGCAGTCAGGATGAAGTGGATGTATTTTGTAGTATTAATTTCATAGAACACAATCTAATACACTTAGGAAGACTTTTAAGTATCATAATAGTGGGTTTGTCTCATCTTAGTGTAAACAAACAAGAAAAAATAGAACTCTCAGTATGTCATTAACTTGATATGAATGGAGTGCAATAAAATTGGATATAGTGTTGTTACACTTCTCTACAACCACAATTTTGGATGGTGTACAAGTCTTGGAAATAGCACTGCTTTGTGGATAATAAAATAATGTGAACAACGAATATCTGATCCAAACTTTGTTGGATAATTATTATTAGAGATCTGAATATTCCCAAGAAGATAGCTTTTATTATTGCTCATGGATACCTTCTGTAACTCTTTTTTAAAATATATATTGCTGGCAAAATGTCTAGGGTGGAAAATCATAGGCAATTCACATGAAGTAAAATGTGTAGGCCAGGAGTTTTGCATTAACATACCCTCTAGGCTGCACTGAATTTATAACCCCTTAAAGCAGTACAAAGGGTTTTAGCATTGGATATAAATTATGTATAAAACACTCAGCATGAACTGTTGTCCCTGTATTAAGGTAGATACACCAGGCATAAAAAATAAATGACAAAATCTACATTAAAGTTAAGAGGTCAACTTTAAACTGACAAAATCAAGGAAATGCAGAATTACTGTTGAATCCTTCTGTCACTCATTTTACCCCCTACTCAACTCACACTGGGTCATCCCTCTTTTTTCCAAGTGGGAGTAAAACCTCTGCTAACACAGAAAGAGCAAGCAGGAGTCACTGCCTTGAGTGCATGTGGTGTGGCTGACGACTGGGGACCACTGCTACTGATCTGTTCTTCCTTCTCAAGAAAGAACCCCCCCGCCCCCTTTCATGTAAGAGGTACAACTTCCTTCATTTCTACCTAGGAACATTCTCCTCCAAGGTGCTCCTCCCTCCCATCTTACCCTACCAGTGTGTATCACATTCCTCTTTAAGAAAAGTTCTATTCTGTTAAAATGGAACCCAAATATGTTTTGGCCCTCAGAACATGGCTAAACTGTAAGTAATAGTATTTCAAATAATTCAGAGATGGTTGTGTTCCAAAGTGTATCACATTATTTTCCTAAGAGCTAGATAACAGCAGCATCATTAGGGGTGAGACTTGAAGGGTGAATGTGAAGCAAAGTTAATAAGCAGAACTAATTACAGACTGTACCCCAATAAAATACTTGGATCCTCACAGCTACACCACCACTAATCACTATCACCCTTCATATTTTGGAAAAGAGATAAAAACATCAGAACAAAAGACTGACATTATTTACTCTAATGTAGTATCTTACTCCTCTTTCAACATGAGGAGATAAACACACTTATACAAACACATATATTCAGTGAACATCGAATATCTTTTAAAAGACTCAAGGTTAAACTTGACTGTAGACAAGCCAATGGGAAGATGGGCTGCATCCATAAATTTCACGTTCAGGAGGGACTATTGTGTTAACCCAGCCTATTTGGAAGCTCTGCCCAGATCACGGGCTTTAATTCTTTTCTGTTAAAGAATTGATTACCTTTGTGTCAACCTTATTGATACTATTTAGATCAGCAGCAAAATTAGTGAACGTTATCAAACTCAGTAACTTGTGATGATGCCTCCTCCAGCCACCTAGAAACAGAGACTAGACAAGAGTAAGGGAATAAAGATAGGTATTTATTTGAAGGGCCTTCAAGGTACACCCTGGGGGAGCCAAAGGCTGCTTCCAGGAAATTGGACCCCAAGATGGACGACAGGTCACGAGTTCTTCACACTTTTATAGGTTTGGACCATTTGCATATCAGGGTTAATTCTCCAATTAAAGCCCCAGTTTAGCGATGTAACGCCCCTCAGCTTGCCCCCCTTAGAATCTTTGGTTTACACATTTTGGGCCTAAAAACAGCCTGGTTGTCCTTGAAGGCAAAGCCTGGAGAGGCTTTGTTATGTCTACCATAGAGAGCAGGAATTACAGGCTACAAGGAACTTCAGAGTTACACTCTAAGCAGTACAGAATTTGAAAATATAAAAGTTAAAACCTAAGGCATCAGTGAATGAAGAAGAAATATGTTCAGCTGAAAGGCTTCAAGTGACAAAGGCCATAAGGAATTATTTTGCTTCGGGGAACAATTACACACTTAAAAAGTCATTTTAGTCCCACCTGTAGCCATTGGATTGCATTATGTTCTAGTATCAGAGACCAAAAGGTTCCCTATTGCCACATGCAAGTAATTACAGATTGTGATCTAGTTGTTTTTGTGAGCCTAATAATCCATAACAACCTAACTGCCAGTCACACATGGAAGGCTTCAGTCATCTCCTTCTGTACCTAAGTCAATAATTGTCAGACCAAAATCACTTATTGCTGACACAGGGTGGACTCACTCAGATTTTCTAAAATATTTCCACTTTTGCCAAAAAGAAATTGTAAGGGCAAAGAAACTTGAGATTTTTCTTTCAGCAACTAAGGTGGAAAAAAGGCTGATGCTTGTAGTGTCAGTTGCTGCTGCCGTTTCTGTGAGACCTGGGAACATTGTCTTAGATGTGATTGTCTGAAGATGCTGTGTCTAGCAGCTGTTTTGGGAAGACTCTCAAGTTAGTTAAAGCCAAATGTTTTTCTGCTATATTTCTACAGGGACAAATATATGCCTGGCAGATATATTGCATTTCAGAAAGATCAATATTCATTACGTGAAGCTCACAGAAATGTTGATAAATGTATTTTAGACCACTTAGAGCAAAAATTATCAAGCTCAATTTTCAACACATTTATGGCACTAAAACAAACAAACAAACAAGTACGGCTCTAGTGTTCTTCCACATATTTTGGGTTTGAGGGTGATTCTTCCCGTACTCAGCATTCTCAACTCTAGACCTTCTGACATGGCTAATGGAAAGGTGAGTCCTCCTTGCAACCCAGAGGACATGATCCAGGTGACCTGTGGACAGCAGCATGGAGGCCGAGCACAGCTGTTCCAGCACACCCTTCCTACAGTCATTACAGGTCAGGTCCCTCTCACAGCACCATGTGAAAGTGAAGGAAATATATTCTGCCTTTAGAATAGTCAGGTCACAAGGAATGCTGAACCAAAGACTAATTGTAATCTCATGCAATCAGTGCAATTTCACCTGATTTATTGGTGAAACTCCAGGACAGCAAAATCTGTCCTACTACATAGGACATATTATTATGCTCTATATTATCTGGAGACAAATTATTCGAGATAAAGAGCTGAAACTGGAAATATACGGGACTTGGCGACACAGCTTGTGATATCAAATATTTACCCTGTTTGGTGGGGTGTTTTTTTGGTTTTGTTTTGTTTTGGGGTTTTTTTGGGGGTTGTTTTTTGTTTTGCTTTGGTTTGGGGATTTTTTTTTAAACGAAAAAAGTACTTTTCAGACTGTTTTTCATTATATAAAATTCTGCCAGAAATTTTGGCATTTGCTGATATTTGTGCCTTTCCAGGATACCTGAAAGGAAGAGTAGCTGGAACTGAAGAGGCTTTTGAAAAGAATTAATTGATAACCTAATGATTTGAGCTTGTGTAAGCCAGTGAATTATGAAGGGGTGTTAGCTGGATGTACTCTATAACATTTAGGAAGAGAAATTAGTCTGTGATTTTTCTTTGGAGCAACAGGGAAGGCACAACATGATGTCAAAAATGCTGAAAAAAAGCTAATTAACCCTTCTTTGCAAACCTAGAAGTCATGAATGAATTAGAAAAAGGTAATGATCCCTAGAGAATAGTTTTATGGCATGGAAAAGCATTAAGATAGGAGTGGAACGATGTGCGCAGTGAATTTGCTTACAAGAGGTGATACAAACAGCCAATATGGAAAAATTCACAAAATAATTACTATGGGAGCAACCTTTAAGTTCTGAGTGAGCACAAAGATTCAGCCATGCTTTTGAATTTCTTATTTGAAGTGTAACAACACTTTAAATGCCAAAATGTAAAATCTGTTCTACAAATGTCCATTTAGTTACAGTCTTTCATGAGGGCATTATGGCTTTCAGGTGCAATAAACTACCCTTCTTTGTAACAACACCCCTTTATAAACACAAAGCAAATCATTATGTGGAAAGGGGAGAAGTTAAAAGCCCTAAATCTTCCATTCCCAAGGATACTGTTACCTTCAGATAGAATGTATTTTTTTTATGTATGTATTTACTGCTTAAATGTAGTATATTTCCATTGGGTTTAACTGACAAGATTTTAGGGAGTTCTTCATTACTGATTTATATATATACATATAGACACATATACGTTCAACTACCCATACACTTTTTTGCTCCTGTTTCCCAGCATAAAATTATTGCCTTCCCTGGAACAGTGAAAATGCAACTGCTTTCTAGACCAGTGACTATTCTTTCTTTGAAGAGGCTCTTAATAGTATGCATGAAACATCTGGAAGAATTAAATCAAAGGGTGATGGAATTCCCACCGGAGAACACATGTCAAACAAGAAAAAGAGCCTTGTGGAACAAATGAGATTTTGCCCTGAGAATTAGCAAGTACAACAGCTAAGCTTAGCATTGGATTGAGATGAAAACTCCTGAGAGGCCTATTGATACCCTTTTTAAACATCCACCATGCCTAAAAAAGAGAATAATTTGTGTAATACAGTCTGCAAGCAAAACGTCTGTTTTCCCTATCCACAACCACTATTCAGAGAAATTCCTGAGATCCACAATAATCTACATGTAGGGAAGACTGTCTGGGAGAAAGACTGCATCTAATAAGCACACCACCATCAGTAGAATACCCAACTATAGCTCTAAAGCTGCCTTGGGGAAGGGAAATCCAAACATAGTAGATGCACAGGGACCCACAAATAGAACAATTATCATCCGCAGTTCAAGCTGTTCATTTTGGCACTTGTGTAATTCCAGTTGCCACACCAAGGCTGAATTTCATTCAATGTATTTCTAAGAAAATATTTTATTAAGGAGAAAATGAAAAACAACCTCAGAAACTGATAATCACACGTGTCTGTCTGCCTTGCACAGTTGTATTCTCATCTCATTCACAGATGCCAAACAAAAGAAATTAAAATATGTCTGTACACTAATACTGATTTCCCCAAAACTGCATTGTAAAGTGGTGGGTTAAAAAATTTAAAGAGTAATTAATGAGAACACACCTGAAGGATGAGATGCCATCCAGAGGGAACTGGACAAGCTTGAGAAGTGGGCCCATGGAAATCTCAAGAGGTTTAATTAGACCGAGTGCAAAGTGATGCATCTGGGTCAAGGCAGCCCCTGGTTTCAATACAGGCTGGGGGGTGAACGGATCAAAAGCAGCCCTTGGGGGTGCTGGTGGGTGAGAGACTGGACCGGAGCTGGCTATGTGCATTTGCAGCCCAGAAAGGCCAGCTGTGTCCTGGACTTCATCAAAAGTAATGTGGCCAGCAGGTCAAGGCAGGGGATTCTGCCCCTCTACTCTGCCCTCATGAGACCCACCTGGAGTGCTCTGTCCAGCTCCGGGGTGCCCAGCACAGGAAGGACATCAACCTTCTGTAGCAAGTCCAGAGGAGGGACACCAAGATGATAAGAGGGATGAAGCACCTCTCATATGAGGAAAAGCTGAGGAAATTGGGATTGTTCAGCCTGGAGAAGAGAAGGCTTTGGGGTGGCCTAAATGGGGCCTTCCAACACCTGAAAGGGAGCCTACAAGAAAGATGGAGAGGGACTTTTTACAAGGCCATGGTGACAGGAAAAGGGGGATATGGCTTCAAACTGAAAGACAGTGGGTTTAAATTAGGTTTAAACTGTGGATGCCCCATCCCTGGAAGTGTTCAAGACCACACTGAATGGAGCTCTGAGCAACCTGATCTAGCGAAAGATGTCCCTGCCCTTGGTAAGGAGTTGGAACTAGATGATCTTTAAGGTCCCTGAGAACCCAAACCATTCCATGATTCTATGAGAATGAATTTACTTCTACTGGGGAAATAAAATGCTCCTTTGTTCATATTCGAACAGATATTCACCCAATCTTTTTCTATTTCTCTCTTTACATTCCTACACTTTGAAAGACTTATGGAAGACAAGTGGCAAAGAATGGGCAAGACTATGACTGGACTACATACTTGGATGAAGCAAAGGAAATTTTCAAAACTATGTTTCTCACTGGTCCAAAGGCAGCTCAAGAGAGCAGTGATATATTTTTCCTCTTGTTTTTCTGAAGTTCCCTTCACCCTCACTCAGTGGAGAATGCTCTACCCATGGAAGAGAGAACATGCAAGAAGCCCAAGTGATCTTGGACTGGAGACGCATTTAGTGGTTGGATTACTTGATGGTGTTCTACTAAAATATTTTAGCTCTTTTGGATTTATTAAAAGCATAACTCCTGAAACATGTTGCCTTTTAATTTTTTTTACTACAAGGAGTCTTTGTCTTTCCACTACAGTGGGACTGATTTGAGAGGAAACTGGTCTGTTACTGAAGGAGGTGGGAGAGCAGATGTTCCACTGTGGACAACACAGAATGTGTTTGTAGTACTGCAAAATGCAAAGTGAAGCATTTCCTTTACTCTTTTGTATCTCATGCAGTGGTTCCCTTGCCTCTCCAGAGAGGCCATATGATTTATAATTATAGATGTTTTGATCCTTTTCCATATCCTGGTCGTGTGGGGAGGGGATCACCGACTGCTGTATTCATGGTGAAACTCAGTCTGTTGGGCCTTTATTCAAACCACTGAATCACTTATATTGGAGAAAAAAAGATGCACAGTAGGAAATATTTTAAGGATAAAACTGTCTTTTGGAATCTTCGCGGAAAATAAGCTTCTTATGCAGATAAAACAAAGGAAAGTTATTTTTGCCGCAGTTAAATATTGAAACAATATGAACAGTACTCTGAACTGTATAACTTTAAAAGTGAATAGTGCAATTTACAGACTTCATCCCACCACATAAATTTCACTGACTATGGATTGGTTAGTACACTGGAGTCTTATGCCTTTCTAGCACACCAGTTTCCTTGACTATCATTCCTACAATCGTTCTTTTTTTCCCTTGGAAAGTTTTTTCTACAGCTATTCTTCAGGCAAATTTAAGAATTATTCCTACTTTGTAGATATTCAGTAGCATGTTGCTCTATTTCCAAAGTTTCCAGACATGCCGGTTCTTTGCCTTCTTGTTTGCTAGCTCAAATTGTGCCAGAAAGATGTGCTGCTTTTCTGTGACCACAAAATTGGATTTGTCAGCAGTAGGCTGATTTATGTCTCCAGTTCAAGTCACAAATGTGTGATCAGTGCTAAAAGAGGTGGTTGGTAGGTTGGTGGGATGAAATTTTTCACTAAAATTTCACCTTCAGAGAAGCTTCATGTATTCAAATAATCTAATTTCCTTCCTGACTGCTTTGTATTTCTTTAATTATCTCTTTTCTAAAGACGAATTGGTGATTTGTTCTGCTGAAAATCAATGCTGGAAAAATTCTTTTTTCTTCAGAAATATTGCATTTATTGTCAGAAACATAAAATAAAAGTGCTCCTGTTGTTAAGCCCGAAAACGCTTTTTACTGCCAATTTTGAAAATAGCTTCAAACATAATGGTCAAACTTTGCTTTTTTCTTTTATACACAAAGGATTCTATAAACTCTTGTAAGTCAAAACCCATACAGTTCATAATAATGAATATTTGCCTTTAGTGTCAGCAGATGTTGTGTTTAAAATGTACAGACAAGGAAGGCAGCGGCAACTCACAGGGACGTTGTTTACAGAATCAGTGCCTTAATTACCACGTAATAACACAAGGCATACTTTAAAACAAAGCAGAGTGAAACACTTGAGGAGTTTGCAACAGTGCAACAAGTAAGACTAATTCTGCAATTAAATAAAATGAAACATTACATTTTCTTCTTTGTAAACACCAGTAAGATTCATGTCGGCTGCCAACAAATGAAAGATCTTAATTTATTCTAGTGAAGTTTCTTTCAACAGAATTTCTGCTTCATAAGTTTTCTAAACAAGAAAGCATCTTAGCTGCTCCAGCATAGAGCTTTTAAAGGATATCAAATGGCATTTAAAACACACACACACTCTACACACCAAACTCTACCCCTCCTTTCCCATCTGTGCTAATGGTACAGAGCATCTCCCCATAATTAAACTAAACCCTGAAATCTTGACCATTGTGGTTGCTAAAGATCCCATGCACTTCTCAGGAGAGGAGGGGCATTAACCACAGTTTCCTCCACAAATTCCCAGTCAGGTAATTGCCTGCCTAGAAGTCACCCATCCAGCTTCCACTGAGTAAGCTATTTCCACTCACCCTCTTACTGAAACTGCTGGAGGGCGTTGCAGGCATGGGCTGACAGCTGTGTTCTGTCTTAATGCTCTCTTGCTTTGCTGAATATGAAAACACTGCTACCATAACACAATAAAATGAACAAAGTGACAGGAATATATTTGCCATAAAGTTTAGGAATAGCAAGTAAGCTAATAAAAGCATTGGTAAACCAGGCCATTAATCTCTACAAAAGATACTGCTGTGAACAGGTTATCCATCATACCAGATAATGCAGATTTGAGGTGAAAAGCTGATGATCCCCAGTTCACACTTCCAAGTGAGCACATTTCATCTGTTTTAACTGGGTCAAGAAAAGGAACAGCCTGGACTAATTTCAAATGTCAACTGTGCGAGTAAGACAAAGCTCTAGAAAGAAAACTGCCATTCACCCAGTTTTATTTTGAGGCAGGCTTACAAAATGCTCTTCTGGTTTCTATCTTCTTGTAACTTGATGGGAGCCTACAGGAGACTAAGATGTTCAGACAGAAATTCAATGATGGAGCTCAGAGTAAAATGACACAGCTTCCCAGATACACTCCAGAGATATTTAATAGGTTCTGTCATAATCCATATGTTCTCTTCAAAAAATAGGAATAAGAACCAGCTGCTTTACAATAAATTCTAACTGCAGTATGAGTTAATTTTAAACTGATGTAACATTCTGTCAGTTTTCATTTAAAATGACAGTAGATATCTTTGCCAGACTAAGTGTGGATTTGTAAAAACAGATGAGGAACAGTAAAATGTTTTTCCTTCAAGACAAATATTTCTTTTTTACATGGAGCTTTTAGATAATAGGGAATTGTTCAAGTGAAGAAAGACTTTACATTCATCACCATGATGATGTATTACTAAAGTAGTGTACTTTTCGATTCTGTCAAGAACCCCTCAGGGATGTGGCAGAGCAGAGATTGCAAATGGTCCCTGATGCCAGTTTTGCTGGCTTGTTGTGGTGATCAAGCCCACTCGCAGAGAGCACGGCATCCAATGGGTGAAATTCCTCACCCAGGACAGTGGTCCTGAGGGCGGTGCTGCAGGCAGCACAGCTATCTGAGGGCTCAGCCCCCTGGATGTCACTCTCCCGGACATCTCCTCCCCAGTTCCAGAACCCTCCAAGTTTAAGTATTCCCCATTGGTTAGTTTAGCTATGTTTATGTATGGTCTCTGTTTAATAAGCAATTACCTTCTAGAAGGTTCTTGCCAGCTGTTATCTCCATTAGTCTGTTCAAATATGTTCCTCCCTCCGTTCCCCCTCATTGGTCACCTGTCACCCCTCATGATTCTCTTATTGATCTGTTTCCAGAGCCCACCCCTGAAACAACCCCCTTTAAAAGTATTGCGCAAATCCATCTCTTGGCCGCTGTGGGTGCATCTTTTTTGGGCTGAATAAAACCTGATACTGTTGTCCCTGGTGGTCCTCTCTCGTCCTTTGTTTCCTCCTCTCGCATTGTGACACCTTAGACTGCAGCCTGCTCCTTAGAGAGTCAGAAGGCAGAAAGCTCTTGCAGAGAGCTATATTCCACTGCTGCTTGCTGAGGTGATTCCCCCGGTGGGAACACCGCGCAAGTGTGGCCTGCCAGGCCTCCAGGCGGCCGAGCAGACAGCGTGACACTGGCTCAGGCCCAGAAACAGCTTGCTGGCTCTGGTGGCATCAGGAAGGTCAGCGTGATCAGGCACTGGTGTGGTGCCTGCTGACTCCAACCATAGGTGTCAAAAAAAGGAGGGAAGCAGCAGGCTAGACTATGTTATTTGTTTATTTCTACTAATGTAGCCCGAAAGAATTGCTATGGTGAAGTTCCAAGAAATTAAGACATTTTCAAATATCGCCCATATGAACAGCAAAAAAATAACAAAAATACCATTTGAAGATCCACATTACAAAATAGAGCAGGCAACCCACTAATATTCCTCATTCCTACCATTCTAACTGCTCTCAGCTCCCTAGAAAACCACAAATGACTGAGGAATAAAGTAGGCTTATAGTGTGTCCCAAAGATCAACAGCTTTGACTATGCTAGCCCAAGAATGTAATCATTGCAGGAAGAAAGTCTGGTGTGTCTTGGCACACATACTTGGCAATAGTATGGCATGTCAGAGAGACTGGGACAGATGTGTCATTGAGACCCATTCTGATACCTTACAATGTTTTCAAAATGAGGTTTCATCTTAGGTCTCAAAAAGAGCAGGTCAGTAGATCAGTCAGGTAGCTATCCTATATCCTCTTTGCTTGAGACAAAGGCTTTTTCCCGTCTTCCCTTTCTGAGCTGCTGTCCCAGTTCCTATAGAGGTAACACCTCAATCCTTCATCCTGGTCTTATTCTTGATAGCAGGGCTGATAAAAAAACCAAAACATTTCAAAGACTGTCTGTATCCAAACAAGCCAACCTGAATGGTCCCATACAAAAGCTCCAGATTAGATCTGACCAGTCAAGAGAGAAGTTCGGGAGTCATAATTTGCTAGACGAATTGGCCAGCTTAGTGTCCAGGACATGTCTTAAAGCCATACAATAGTAACAGCTGTGGAGAAAGAATTAGAAACAAGAAACACAATTATGCCAAAGCTTGATGTTCCCATCTTTTGAATACCCTCTGCATTCTGGCACCCCATTGAAATAAACAAGAGTGGTTAAGAACATACACCAACTTCCATGAAGTGAGAGGCAAAGTAAGGTAGGAGCTTCTTCTGGGAAAAGAGTTGTCCCTGAATTCCCATAAAATATGATAGGAGAGTCTGATAGAGGTCTGTAAGATTAACAAATAGTGTCGAGAAGCAAACAGAGGATGATAATTTTCTGTAATAACAATGCACTCAATGCAATTATTAGGTACTGCATTTCAAGAAAATCAAAGGAAGAATGTTTTGAACTAACACATAGTTAAATTATGGAGCTCATTGGGACAGAACGTTGAGAAGGCCAAAGACCTGAACTGACTCACAAAGGGATTAGACAAGTTCCTAGAGGATAGGTCCAGATAATATTGTTCATGTTTAAATGCAGACTCAGAAAACTCCTAAACTGTTATTTCCCATAAATTATGGAAATGTACTAAGGGATAGATTGCTTCCTGAAACTTGTATTATACACTCTTCCCTATTGTAACCAATGCTCTTAAAGACCCAGTGCTGAGCTCAAGTGGACTTCTGGTACAAAAAGCAGAGAAAGTCTTCTATTTCTGAGAGGGAGGTGGGATGTAAGAATGATGCTTTAGAATAGGTCGTGAATATAAAATGCAAAACCAACCGCAATTTTTAAAAAGTACTTTTGGTGAATAAGCAAAAATGGACATGCTGTGCTGGAGAAAATTGCTATCCCAAAAATAGCATACAAATTTTTTCCCTTGTGACAGGTAAGCTTAACCTTGAGTGAGTGGCCTATCTTAACTTTAAAACAATTGTTTTCCCTCTGTAAGCTTCTGACTGTGCAAATGTTATGCACATGCTCACCTTTAATCATACGGATGCTCCCTTGAGAACCATGTATCTTTTTTTTTTCCTATGCTAGGTTGATGTGCTGTCCACTGCTTCCCTTTCAGTTTTAAGTAAAGTGGACACATCTCACACGTGGATGGCCATTATGCAGCAGTCTTTCAGTGTCTAAGAAATCTACTACAAACTTTTCTAATCACTTATTAGCAGCTCCAGTATAGTTAATACTGGAGCAGCAGTACTGTGTCAAAGCCAATCAAGTGTGAACTCAAATAATGTTATTTATTTTTGATTGATAAAACAAAAAGGATTTTAGGGATGCAAAGGCAAACTTTGTTTAACTATTGGGCTGGTTAGCAATGCAAAAAGATTTTATTTTCATTTCCATTTTTTTCTCGTGTGTCTTCTTTGTCTGTCTCTCTCTGTCTTTTCTTTCCCAAGTGAACTGTAACAAATCCATGAAGTTTCAGACCTCTGGATTAGGCAGGACCCTGGAATACACAGGGGTCCTGCTGATTCTTGCCATTTTTTCTAGAGAACCGCAGAAAAATGTGGTTATTCATTATATTACCTTGCTTGGATCTATTCAGTCCCTTCGTCACACAATAATAGAATATTAGTACTTTTCATAAAGCCTCTTCTGTAGCTAATTCATATGAGGGTGGAAACTTCTGGGCAAAAGACAGTGCTTTTCACACTAGAAACTCACAACGACACCTTCATAAATATTTTGGCACTGCTCTGTAAAATATTACTCAGTCGTTTCCAAGGATCTGCAGGCTTGATATGATGTACATTGTAAAAAATAAAGGTCAGTGAATGTGTTATTGGTAAAGGAATAAGGAAAATAAAAAGATAAAAGGCAATTTGAATGCACAATCTTTATCTGAAAGGGAAAAATATCCATTACTGTGACTGGCTACTCTACATTGCAGTTGTATGCAAGTGACTAGAAAGTGCCATAATTTAAATCAGGGTACACTGTTTCTTCCTGAGGTTCCAGTTTTTCACTGGCAGCCTGTTGAATGTGGCGGAAAAGCACACCATTTGAAAATGAGTGCTCTGTGTCTCCCTGGTATCTTCTTTCTGAAGTCTGAAGTGCCAGTTGCAAGTGTGCAAGGGTCCTGTAATAGGGGGTAACACTGTAGTGTCCTGTGGCAGAGAGATCCAAAGGACTGAACATGATGGGCTTTTAGGAGGGCCACAGCAGGGGAAGTGGGATAGAGCTCAGGTTTTCTGGTTTCCTGCATCACTTACTGTAGGTATTGCATTTTATTGTTTATTGAGTCCTAACTGTGCAAACGGAGATTCTGTTACTTCCACTTGCTCCAGTTAATTATTTCAGGGGAGGTTGGTAGCCCACATTGTGTAGGAAGTTGGATTCCTTTTGTCTTTGAAATCTATGAATCTGTGAAACCTATAAAGAAACTCCTCCTAACACCATTAGGAGTCTTAACCCGTGTAGGGAACTCTGGATGCCCAGCCCTGTGTGGGTCAGAGCTATTGAGCTTTGAACACTGCTGTTTCCAGGGCATGATGGCTGCCTCCCAGGAAGAAATTTAGTAAATGACTCTGTGTGCTCATGTCATTGTTCTTGTATCTTAGCCTCTGAGTAGCAATACTTACCTGTCACCTCTCTGGATAATAGCAGCATCCACTCTTCCAATTTATGCAGAGCATCAGCTGATGTCTAAATGTGTTTAGGCCTCAGTTTTCTGAGCTTTCTGTGGTGGCCTATGTCCATGCTGATGCAAAAATGTGACTTGATAAAATAAGCTTTCAATTTTGATTAAGAAAAAACACATGAAGAAATGTCAGATGGTATGTGGAGCCTGGCCCATGCCTGTTATGAGAATGGACTCCTGCCCTTGAAAATTCAAATGAAAATGTTTGTAAGGAAGTTGGTAAGGTAGAATAAATCCCTCTAATTAAGTAACCTAATCTTTCAAACAATCTTTCTCAATGCAATGCTATTTACTTTGGATTCAGAGTAAAAAGGGAGTTAAAGGACCAATGGGGCTTTAGGTTTCCCAGTAAAGTGGTGGCATTGTAGGAAAGGGGCAGAGTGTGCGATGGTATTTATGGAATATAAATATCTATTAATAAAGCATGAAAAGACAGCTATGCAGCACTGATCACTCCCTCACTGTGGGAATTCCTGTGGAAGCACAGTTCACATAATTTTTCACTCCTCTGTTTAACGCAAGATGGGATTAAACATGGTTAGAAAACCCTTCACATATAAAGGGTAGGAAGACAGAGAAGAGGCAGCAATTAGCAGCTGCCCCTACAAAAGGAAGACCCGCAGAGCCCCAGAGGAAAGCTTGTGAACTGAGGACAATTCACTGAACTACTGAGCTGTGCACGCTAAAATTCCTTACTTATAAATTCCTGCACTGTGAGATATTCTTTGGGTGTTCAGAGGCTGGAAACTCCTGCAGGCAGCCCCAGGACATAACCTTGATTTTCCCCATTCTCTCCTGCAGCCCTCTGCCCCAGCACTACTGTTCATATTCACTTCTGCCCCTACCACTCACACAGGGCATGTCTAAAAATACATAGAGAATAAGAACACACATTCCTTGCATTTCTTCTTCCTGTAACACCTGCTTTGGCTACTGTCCTTGTACTCTGCCACATCAGAGGTGATCACCTCTGCCTACTTCTCCACTTTGGCATTCCACTTTGCATTGCTTAATAAAATTGTTCTCACTGCCTGCAGCCCTCCGAAGCCATAGAGGAGAAGGCAGTCGTAGCATGTGGTCCAGCTATGGCAGGAAAGTAGACAGCTTAAATTTTCATTTTTAAGGTCCGAGGAGGTATTATTTGGGAATGCTTTGCGGTAAGGAGAAGGTAAGCAAGAGATTCTTTTACTTATCATAAGACCAGGACTGCATTTAGCTTCTCTTTCTAGCGCTGTGAGTTTGAGCCATGCACTTAAACCTGTGGAGCTATTTCAAATTTACACCAGCATGAGGGTGAGTATCTTAACTTTACATGTTCATTAGTGATTGCTAGCCACAGTTTAATTTTAAATGCATTACTACCACCAAGCCTTTTGTTTGACCACCCACAGCTCACAGCAGAATGGAAGTAGTGGCATATTTCCTACCCCAAAAATTGACACAGATGCTGAGGTAGATAAGTATTACATATACACTTCAGTTTGTGTTCCAGCTCTACTTCGATATTAAAAACATTAATATCAAATCAGGTCTAAACAATGTGAACCCTACTTTACAGTAAATATCTGCCATGAAGTTATAAGGATTAACTGACAACCCAGTATTTGTTTAAATTGCCTCCCAACTATGTTTTTTTCTTCTTTGAAAGATCCAACATGTGCATAATGTCTTCTGTTAAGTCTGGATGACTCTCTTAAATGGAAAATGCACCCTACTGACCTCATTTGAAAAAGCAGTTTGGACTAATATAAATTTACTGCAAAGCCATATAAATTTCCTATCTGTTCTTTCTGCACTGTGTTTACTGAATGTGACAAGTTTAAGTAGATCTAAAGTGGATAATAGTTTTCATCACATTGTTGCTTCAATTGTTACTATTCAAACTTCTACTTAGTTTCCAAAATGAGAAGAAAAGCAATGTAAAATATAACTTACTGACTTAAAGTTCTGTCAGGCAGCTGTCTTCTGCCTAAACAATAAGAAACTATTCATAATGTATATATTCGTTATTTCTATTCACACAATAAGTTGTCCTGTAAATTTGAGAGAGCCAAATGGACTGTGACAGATACTCTTGTCCCCAGCAACAGATGCAGCTGTGAGGGAGGAGGCTGAATCTGTCTGCTCAGCCTATGTGAACACCAGTCGCAGTTGCTTTCTTGAGCTTGCTGCACAAGAAGTCCCTGAAGGATGTAGGCAGCAGGTGACATATTAGCTTTGAACAAAGACAAAATTCATTTTTAGGAAGCAACTCTTTCTCCTTGGAGTTGGAAAAAGTGGTAGGTTTGGAAGTGTTGTGGGTTGCAGGCAGGGTGATACCTTATACACTTACCAGCTTGTGGCTTTTACTGCATCTTTATTAAAAAAAAACCAGCTTGGAATTTTTATTCAATTCTTCCCCAAATGAATAGTGGAGAATCACTGCTTCCAGTCATTCTCACATGTAGAGTCATGTTTACATTTTCTTTTAAAGTGAAAAATGCCTGATCTAGTCAAGGTTGAGACATTTATGAACATATCACACACTTAAGATAAAAATATGCAAATGAGACTAATTGTTCATAACTTGTCAAACCACCTGACTATAAACCCATCCTATCAACACATCTGGCTTTCCAAAATCCAGCTGATCAGTTAGTTTTGTTGTGTGACCAGAACAGTAAGAGACTCATGAAGTGGTGACTCATGATGTATTTCACAACCGGAAAAGCCTTATTGAAAAATCCTTTAGTGTTTCAGATAAATTAGACAGCTGGAACTCTTTGCTGCGTTTTCAGCTACTATTTTGAATAATTATTTGTGTTATCAAAGCAATTAGGAACGATGATTATGACTGCATTATGTGAGGAGTCTCCATCTTTCTCCCTGCCGTAAAGAGTTCAAAGTCTAAATGCAAGACAACACTAAATGAGGTCCAGCTACATGGCTCACTTCTGGGAGCCATCCCAGAAAAGAAGGGCTTTGAGGAAAGACTCAGGTATCTTTATGGGGAGATGGCAGTAAAATTTTGCTGTTTCTGGGAGAAAGCGTAGAATTATTTGCTTAAAAATGTACCCGACTGATGAGATTACAATTGCATACTGCTGAAGGACCCAATTCAGTGGTGAAAGAGATGTGTAAGTCGGCTGGAAGTAGGGTATGATGGCTTTGAAAGTGAAGGTAAATATTCTTTTTTCCTATATAAAATAGAAGTGACTAACTCTATAGAGGAGTTTATGCACTCTAAGGGGTTAATTAAACAGATTATCACAACAAGGTATCCCCAAAAGTTGTGATGGTACTATGGGTTGTCAAGGCTAGAAAGAAGAAAAATTATAATAACCAAAGAGAGAACTTGAATGACTTTTTGACTGTCTGGCTGATTTTGAAAGCCTATTAGAACTGTCATACATATAACTCATTAAAGTTAGATATGATCTTGAGAGGGAGTGTCCAGTAGAAACTGCAGCTTAAGTCAAGGAGCAGCTGATTGTCAACACAGCAATCACAGAGTATCGAACTATTTCCCTTAACTTTATTGAACCTGACTGGCAGATAAAATGAAATATATGGTTCCTTTCGAAGTCCCAGAAAAAAACCAAACTAGCTTGCTATGTACATGCAGGTGATGTAAATCAACAAAAATGGATTTTGATGCCTGGGAGCAGAGATTCAAAACTCTTCCGAGTTAAACAAGAACATTGAGGTGAGAGCAGCTCTAAGGTGAGAAGTGGACATTCAGAGCAAAACAGATGTGCTACTCTGCTCAGTTAAAAGAGGGCCAACATTTTCTTTGGTGGCTACTAACTGGGCTCTATAGGCGTGTCATTTTGGCTTAGTAAGAAATAAGATATTTTGCAATATGATGTTGAAAATATTGTGGTAGCCTTGGAACTTCTCCATAAAACTGGCCTAGCTCTAGATGTGTATATGCTAGCAGATGGCAGAATTACTGCAGTTTAGACCAAAAGCACAGGATATATGACCTTTTGGCATGGAGTTGGATGGTGAGTTTATGGATTAGGCTTCCTAAAGGAGGAAAGAATCTTCTGCCCCTACCAGACTCTTCTAATAGACAGAAATGGGAAGAAAAACATCTGCCTACATAAATTGGGAAAAGATCAATGCTATTATTATATCTAGTGCAGAATGATCACAGAGGTCGAGAGGAAAGGAGGTTCCGAGAGTTCATTAAATGTGGTGAAAACGCAACTGGATCTACAGGGGCAGATGCAGATTGTTTTTGTCACTGAGAAATCTGGTATCACCGAAGGACATCTGTAAAACAAATATGAGAACTGAATGTTAGAAATGGGTCATTTTATTGAAGAAATGAGTCACTTACTGCTGAAAAAATGAGATGGATGAAGGATTCTTCAGTTATATTAGTGGAAGACAGAACAAGACAACAAAAAGAAATCTGGGGAAGCAGTGGAGAAAAAAATGAGTAGACAAAGTTATTAGGTCAAAGAACAGTGTTATATAGAGTTAATGAGTGATTTCACTCAAAATCATATAGTTTTCAGAGAGGAATTTGAATATGTATACCATTCTCTAAGTGGCTGCAGTAGAGTTTATTCTCTTCAGAGTGGTAGGTATGGGGCTGTGTTTTGGATTTGTGCTGAACATAGTGATGATAATACTGAGATTTTTTTTCTATTGCTGAGCAGTGCTTGCACAGAGCCAAGGCCTTTTCTTCTTTTCAGACGGCCTTGCTGGCGAGTAGGCCGGGGATGCATGGGAAATTGGGAGGAGACACAGTAGGGAGGCGTTACCCCAACTTACCCAACAGATACTCCAGATGATATTCTCAGTCCATAAAGCTGGGGGTAGAAGGAGAAAGGGAGTACTATTATAGTGATGGGGTTTGTCTTCCCAAGCAACAGTTGGACATGAGGGAGCCTTGCTCTCCTGGGGATGGCTAAACTCCTGGGTGCCCCTGGGAAGCAGTGAATTATTTCCTTGTTTTTCTTTCCTGTGTGTACATGGCTTTTGCTTCTCTATTAAGCTGTCTTTATTTCAATCCACGAGTTTTCTAGCTTTTACTCCTCTAATTCTCTCCCTGATCCTGCTGGTGGCAGAATGAGTGAGCAGCTGCTTGTGGGGATTGGCTGCTGGCTGGGGTTAAACCACAACAATATGCCATTGGACCTGTTACCATAGCAAGATGCAACCACTTAAATGACCAGATCTGACTGAGGTTGAACAAACACATTGGGCAGAAGCAGCTGTTGTGTTAAGGGAAAGTGCCCTCTCCAGACAGATTTCCTGTTCTGCTGTTCCTCAAGGCACAGTGTGCTCTGACTCCATGCAGGGCTCACGAGTCGTGTGGTTCCTCAAAAGTAAGCAAAGGAAGAAAGTGAAGTCCTGCAGTCCAAGAAGAAAACCCCAGAACTATCACTGTCAGTAATTTCTATAGCATGTTAAAGCCAGGTTCAAATGTTCTTGAAAATTTTCGAGGAAATAATCCTTGCATTTTGTTACTTTGACTCTTCCATCTTTATCATAACCATCATGTCAAGTAAAGAACTTATAATCAGAAACTACAATAACTTTTCACCAGTTAAAATTTGATTAAAACAGCACAACATAAAGGACACCTGTTTGTGTCATGTACAGATTATTCACCACTCACTGTCACATTTCAAGTGTGAATTTGGGGGAAATAGGCCATTTTCTCAGCTGCAGAGAACTGGTACATTGGGATACTCATGTTAGGGATGCAGTTCTACTGTGATCTGGCAGCGTGCACTCTTGAACTCAGACCAGAGTCAGGTTTCAAGTTAATGATGTAGAAAAATGTATTTGTATTTAGCTCATATCTGGAAAGCCCATATGTGAGTGAATCAGGTATTACCATACCTTGATAAGTGGCATTTATGTACCCAAGCCAAGCATGTACTCAGGCTTTGCTATCCCTATTTTAATTCACTTCTGAAGTCCTTAACCTGCATTGGCTCTGGTGTCACTCAGGAGGGTATGACTCAGAAATAAACCCAAACCCAGTGATATACAGTTCTACAGTGGTAAGAGCAAAGTTACTCTTCCTCAGATGGGCATGCACCTTGACATCCACATCCTTGTGGTTTAAACATTTTTCCTAAGAATGAACTATTATGTTTTTTTCTTCAGTCCAGTTTTGCCAATCAAAAACCAACCTTGAGTGTGCATTGTACAGAGGCACAGAAACCTTAGAAAGGCTGACATTATATTTCTCATTATGAATTATAATTTTGTAAGAACTGGAATAGGAAGAAATCTCTTCAATATAAAGACACTATATTATGATTGCTCTACTTTTAAAAGATAATTTGAAGAAAAATAATGTCCCAAATTGTGTGATCGAAGTAAGTGTTTTATATTAATTTTCTACTCCAAGGAATGAGCAAACATTAAAATAAGGAGACTGGAAGCTAGAATATTTAAATTGCTCAATGAAAAGAACAAAAATACATTTCTTGAATAGACCTATTGTTCTTTAAAATGAGAGGAAAAAGGTAACTACCATAACTATTCACTGCTCTCCATAAAAGTACAATATTTTTTCATTATAAAGAAAATTACTGCAAGGATTTAACTTAAAGTATTTTAATTTCTAGAGCTAGACCATTTTCCTACCCCTTGAAATAAAAAAAGTTTAAGAATTATATAGGAGCTTAATTTGTTATATGAAAAGACTTAACCTCTCTATCTCTAGAGAATTCTCATTTCTCAAGCTATGGATGTTCTATTTAATATACTCCAAACAGTAGGCATGCATGAGCAAGCATGTTAACTTTTTCTTACTCATTATTTGGGGACAGAAGTTAAGCATATGGTGGCTATATCTTAAAACAGAGCTCTCATGAGTGTCAAAGATGATTTTGTCCTAATTTCAGATGTGTATTTTGCATTTGCATTACTATTTCAGTGTTGGATTGTAGGCATCTTTTGCATGGATGAACAAAGGCAGGGAGGAACGAGGACAGTCATCCTTGTGTGGCCCGTACAATTGCACTTACTTAGTTTAAGGAAGGAAGTGAGGTCTGTGACCTTGCCTTGCTCCACACTGTGGAGGGTACACCATCCTAAAGGCAAACATTACTTGGAAGCCTGTTTTAGTTAGGAAAGGAAAGACACAAAAATTGGGTTTATGTGAAGGAAGCAGAAGGAGAAGCGAAGGGGGAAGCCAGTGGGGGTAGGTGGTTAGCGGGAAGCAGTGAGTGTAATGTCTGTGCTGCTCAGCTGTGGGACTGTGCTGAGGGCAGACTTTGAGCGTGATGTGCAAGGACAACACAACAGAAAAAGCCAAGTTTTTTAAGGGCTGACAGTGTAAAATTCTTGGCTGCAGAACAGCTCTGGACAGATTTGAAGAAAGAAGGAGAGACAGAATGGGCTTATGTTCTTTGCAGTTCAGGGCACACTGCCCTTTATATCTGATGCGTTTTTAGATAATATAACTTTGAAATGGGTATCTGATAGATGTTCTCCACTGCCCTTTTCTGCCTGCTGACCAGCATCCCCACCCCTGTAATGGGTACTCTCCAGCTGCCCCTTCGCACTGGGTGCAGCTGCTGTTGCATAATTCCCCTTTATGTACCCTTCTCTTGCCTTTGAAGGAAATAGTAGTTAAACCCCACCTTGAGTCTACCTTTTATTTTTTTTTCTCCTTGGTTCTGGTTTTGCTGCTGCTAGCTCTCCATTTACTCTGGAAAGGGTTTTCAGACCCAAGAAATATTATCTCTCAACTGGAATATTATCTGAGGAAGACGTCTGGTTTATTGTCCCTACCTAAAATAATTGTCCCCAAGTACACTTGCACATCTGTTACACATTTATATGTTAAGGGTTCCCCCTTGCCCCAAAGTGACTGAATTTAGAGATATTTTGCAGGTGACAAGTTTGCATGCTACAGAGGCACAATGAGGTGTGAACAGTTCAATTGCCAGCAGGGAAGAAAAATTATTATAACCTGCATCGTTTAGAAAGCTTTATGTTTGGAAATCATATACTCTGACCCCAGCCTTCCAGGTAATTAATTGGTGGTAAGGAGCCAATAGAGGAAGTGGATGACTTTTGGTACTCATACACTTTATTTTAATTCCCACACATGTCTACATCATAACCAAAAGCATCTGAACATAAAAGATTCTGCAGCATCTTCAGAAACATCAGTAGGCCTCAGTAAAATAGCTGAACCTTGACTCAGCCCCTTAGGAACTGTTATAAAACCATTTTTGTGAAGTAAAGTAGAAGGATGGGTGGGAAAAAGAAAAACAGATTTTGTCACTCCCGAAATATGCTCAGATTCAACCTTCACTAACCCCATTGTGTAAAACATACTGAAAATTATTAAGAGAAAGCTTGCAAGTGTAAATATACTTATTCTCAATGAAATCAACACCATCAAACTGATTTGTAACTATTCCCTCTATAAACTTTACTGCAGTGAAAACACTGGCTATACAGATTGCTTTCCTCTTCCTCAGGATGTGTTTCACCTTTGTGGCATTGCCACTATAAATCTCATGGTCCAACAACCCCTTGTCTGCAAGTGATTTCGAGCACTATCATAAAAACGAAACAGACAGACTTAATTTGAGTTCCAGACTTAAGGAAACTCAACTAAAATATTAGCATAATTTCACTGAAGACGGAGGAAATTGTTAAAATATGTGTATTAGCGAGTGTCTGCAATTCAATACATCTCTTAGCTGGCTCTTGGGTGCCACCCAGTGATTGATTTAACAGAAGGTTTGTAATGGTGTCTGTGGTGCACCACAGGCGATGTTAAGAAGCAGCACCGATCACAGGAGATCAGAAACAAAACGTTAGGAAGTATAAGAGATTCACGACATGTTAAATCTGAACCTGTGAATAATAAGCCCTGTCTGATGGATTTAGTGCTGGGAGAATTTCTGTGTTGAACAATAATCCTATTTGTTTCACGTGGGGACTGACTGATTAGGCAACTACTGTGTGTGTTTCTTCCTGAAAGAGATTAAGGAAGCTTGTAGTCCTTGGCTTGCTGTACTTTCCTTCTTCAGAAAATATGTAATTATTGTTTTAAGATAATAGTGGTACCCTGCTTTCCACCAAAATAACAAAGTCATTTTCATGCAGAAAAAGTACGTGTTTTTCTGATGATCATTCTTTAAATAATGTAAAACCATTGGAAAAAAAGATCACAGTTAAATACTAAAAGACGTGTGATGGAAATCTGCTAAAACAACTGGTTCTGAAATTGAAAATTCCTTTCCAGTGATACTGTGTGAGAGTATGCTGCTGTCCCAAGAAAATGTGATGGTGCACTGACTGCTGCTCTGGATCACAGGTCTTTACAGGCAATTGTTGACAACAATTTAGAAATATTGATGTGAAAAAGATTTCTCCTACAGAGAGCTATTTAATCCCACAGAGAAGGCACAATGATTTCTACTATTAGAGTCAGACAAGTATTTTTGAAGTGGAGGACTCGAAACAATCTCTCTCAAAGCATGGCTGATTCATCAATACTGAAGTTTTAATTGGCGGTAAGACGTATTTCACAAAGTGAGGCTGCAACTGAAACCGGGATGGTTCTGGTGCAAAAGTAGTTAGGTGATAGAAGTAGAATTAATTACCAAAATGGGCCCTTCTTGTCTCGAAACTTATTGCTCCTTAGAGTTGGAGAAAAGATTTCACAGGGACAGAGTAAAAGGGTTTTACCCTGTGTCTCAGCACAGCATCTGGCTGCTGTGCTACATACCTGCATCTCTGCAACTCTCTTTGCTAAAATAGTTTGCACAAGCTTTAAATTTTACATACACTCTCCAACTTTAAACTGAAAATCTCTTCTCTTTCTCTTATGTTCATGCTAGCTGAGGTGGGTAGAAACTACCAAATTAATAAGTTAAGTATATATGAATGCCAGGAAATGAAAGATTATGGCCCTAATTTCATATACCATAAAATAGCACGTTCTTTGTGGTTTCTTAGAAGGCTTAACAGTTTATTGGTTAAGGAGACAACTTTATCTAGAGATTTAGCATTAGATAGCATTTTTTATACACTATTTTTCATTACAGAAGTCAATTTGATGGAACAAAAGTGAAAATATGTTTTGAGTAGACTGGTAAGTGACAAGCAGGTCCAATGTTAGCACCTTCCCTTTCCAAGCAAAGAGGGAGGTTTTGAATTGAATACCTTTGGGCTGCAAGGAGAGAACAGGATTCTGTCAGCCTAATCTCATTATACATGTAGCCATTACAGTCAAAATGAGTTTCCTCTGCCTTAGTTTAGGTTGGAGTCAAAGCCAGCTCTCAGAGGAAAAGGGTCATTACATTAAGGTAGTAAGTTACTAAATTGAGCTTCCTATTATACTGGGGTATACACATTTATGTTTTCTTTAACCATAGGGAGATGAGATGAATAATTTGGGTATTGTTTACTAATTGGAGTCGGACATCATGTTCTGATGAATTAAAAAAGAAGAGACAATAAAACGAAATATATAAAACGTTAATTGTACAAGAAGTGGTTTGGGACCAGGATTTTTTCAGAGCACTCCCACACTTTGAGAAGATGCAGCATTAAGCCAGCAATTTGTGGCTCAGGCTCATCTTAAATAAAGTGAAATGAATAAATATATGTCATAGAAATCAATATTCTTTTGGCCGCGATCCTCCAAACATATGTGAATAATTTTGTGCATGTGAGTTCAATTAGATTATTCATATGCCCAGTGTTAACTCAGATATGCAAGTCTTTGCATTATTGGAATCCCAGTTTATGGATGTTCACAAAGAGCCAAAATCTACAAGGAAAAGCTCAGATACCACAAATGTTCATGCAAGTGAGTATTTGTGCAGAGGAATACAGTCCTTTTGTACTCACAGGCATGAAGTTGCTCAGAGGCTTCTACACACCACTTCACAAATCAAGAAAGGCCAAGTCTCACATGTTGCAATTTTTACATGCTTAAATAATTCATTTGATTGAGCATAATTAAATATTAATTAATTTGATGGCCAATGGAGAAGTCTTTTATTATATATGTAATGGATTTGATATATCATCCCTAAATTTTAGCCAATTTACATGAATTCAAAATGTCTTTTTTTTTTCCCCTTTGCATCAGTCTGTAAGATATTTTGAGTCATCCCAACCTAGATTCATACTTTTTTGCAAATGTGCAGAAAATTGCAACACCATGATGAAAACACTTTTTTGTATTGAAAAATTAATCATAGAGAAGTAACTGTGGCATGGTGTAAGGTGGGCTGTGCAAGGGTTGGGCCCCGGCCCAGGAAGCCTGACTGCAGGTACAAAAGTAACTTCTAGGCCAATGTGAGGAAAATGACATCCTTTCTTGTATTTTTCTGTCTTTCTCTGAAAAAGGCACAGTAGTCTTTTCTATCATGTGAGGGTAAAGAGCAGAGGCTGAAGGAAGTTCTTTCTCTTCAAGAAGGCAAAGAGTGCATCTCTCATTCAAGAAACAGCCAAAATCCCTTAATTAATGAGGAAACAATTGAAAAGTAATGACTAAAATTACAGGCCACATAAAAGTGCAGCCAAGGGTGCAAACTAATGTTTTACTTAATTTTGCATCAAGACCCAAGGATATAGCAAGCTTGACTGTATATTAATTGGATGACGTTTTGTGTGTGACAAAGAGAAGAAAAACTTATAATCCCAGGAAAGAGAGCTGGGACAAGTCCTGTAAGTGGATGACAAAGAAACATTTGAAGGAGTTTTTCAGTTAGGTTCTGGCTCAAAGACGTACAGAGTTCTCTGCAAAAAAATCATTGCTTTGCTCTTTGGCCATTGTCTTCAAGGATAAAGGACTTTCCATACTCTTTGGAAGTGAACAAAAATCATTGGATTCTATTATAGAATCATAGAATCGTATCATATCCCTCTACTCAAGTGAAGAAGAAAATGCAAGAAATTAAATCTGAGGTAGCCACCCACGATGCAAATGATGTGTCAGATTTAAGGGGATGTAAGAGCCCATACACTGTGGGGCTGTGCTGCTAGAGTATTTATCTGTGTGATCACCTCTGGCTCCAGAGAAAGGTGGTGGCTGTGTTCCTGCATTACTCATTCATCCACTCAGTTACTGCTGAGAGTTTTTAGTCCCTCTGTCCATGAAGGACCAGATTAAAGCTGTGGAAAACTGAATGCAGGACTACAGCAAGCTTCCTCCTGTACAGGGTAGTCACCAATGCTTGGCTGCAGTGTCTCACCTCAGCCACATGTAACTTAAATAGGTGTGATAAAGATACTGTAAATTCCTCAGCAAAATATGCTTTAGATCAATGTGTTATTAAATCATTGTTTATCCTTGAGAAACACTATGTTAGCAAAAAACTTTCCCCCTATCTCTCCAACATCTGCTAACTAAAAATGCTGAAGTCTTTTTTTCCTTTCCCAGTTTTTCAAACTAATATTGATTTTACTTCAGCTAAAAATAGTTCAGTGGGAAAATGTCATTCAGAGGTGCCAGCTGACTAAAGAAGAAAAAGGATAACATCTCATAAAACACAGAGTAGAACTGAAAATTAAATTTTGATATTATTCTGCTACTCTCGGTGGATTATGTTAAATTTTACATGCAAGGAAGTATGTATGATAAAATGTTGCTATGATTCCTCTTAATTCTCCAGCTGAGGAAAATTTTGTTGGAAAGACTGTTTTTAAAACTGAAAAAACATAGCAGATTTATTTTAGTTTTGTCTACCAAGATCCATACATTTCGTGGTAACTTTGCAGTGAAGCATACTAAAAAGGCACCAAATTCAATAGAGTCTGACCCTCACTCTGACAGTTTTTGGCTAGCCTGAAATATGTTTATAGCAATGCTCATTTTACTAGAATACCACACTGCATCTGCTCCTGCCACATGAGATCACAATCCTTATGCCATTCAATGTTGTCAGTGTTGTCTACTGAAATCTTCTTCCAAAACAAATCTCCATCCTTTTAGAAACAAGGTTTTCTCACTTCAGCTTCTGCACCCTGCCTTGCCTTGGATAGCCCCTTTCCTGGAAGCAGGACAACAAACCTTGCTCAAACCAGGACTTTTTCTGTACTTAGAACACAAATGTGAACGCAATGAAGTTCACTGTTCAGGCCATTCCAGTAAAGTGGCTCCCAGAAATGTGCTGCGTGCCTTGACTGGCTGATGTTATGTTTGATTTGCCCTTTCAGCTTTCTCCCAGAAAGGGAAGTTTAGGCACAGAGTGGTTTTTGGGTATGGTTTTATTTGCTTCATTGTGCACAAGACTGTGTCTCTCTGACGTTAATAGTGGTAAGATTGAAGGAACCTGCATTGGATATAATAGAACGGTACAGGGCCGTATTTTGCAGTCTTGAAAGGAATTTTGTTCTCTCTGCAGATGAGTTTTACACCTATGTAGGAAGTTACCTAGTTTTGAGTTTTAATATTGGTAGTTATCTTGTACAAAGCAGTGCTTGAGATATGAGGAAACAAGCTTACTAAAAGCCTTATGGATATGTGCTGAGCATTTGAAGTAATAAGTATCTTTGCTTTCCTAGATAGTCTGTGGGAACTTAATGTCTGTGTGGATCACATCAAAGATATGCTAAATTTACTAATGGCTGTGCTACTGGGTCCTTTAGCTTTCTGGAAGTGGTCCAGAGCTGAATACTTAGGAATGGCACTAGTATAGAAAGTTACTTCACATGATACTGGCCCCTCTCTTACAGCTTCTGGCAATTTACTGCTTGGGGATTTCCTGAGCTGAAAGTTGAATCTGCATTGTTGTGCTTAGGAAGAGTTGGCAGACTTCTGTTATGTACATTTGTTCCATCTAGTTATTGAACAATTCTTGGTTTTGATATTTACTATGTCCTGCAGTAATTGAACACAAAAAAATTACTTACTTACAGCTTCTTTTAAAACTTCTGACTGGCCATTTTTCTTGATGTGCTCAATTTTGGCATCAGGAAGGCACTCTGGAGAGTAGAAAACAAGCCTGATGTGCTATTACCAGCCAATGTTGGTTAAAAGCTACACTCGAGTTCCTCATTTAGTCTTAACTAGTGTATTATTCCCATAGCCCTTGCATGCATCTATAAATTACCAGATAAGGGGTATAGAGGTAAATGTGAATGAAGGGAAAGTTCGTGTTGCTCAGCCCTCAGTTTAAAGAGTAGCTGAGTTCCTTTGCGGTCACAGATGGATTAAATGATCCTTCTTTGAACTTACAAGATCATAATCTATTATTGAAATCCCTTGTAGAAATTAATTTTGTCATCTGAAACACAGAGCATCCTCCTAAAGAAATTTACACCTCTCCCCAGTCTTGGTTGAAAAGTGGATGGAGAATATGACAATTCCTCCCCACCTTCCGAGGCTGTCCCACCTCCAAAGGCAAGCAATGCCTTTGTGACAGTTCAGGCTGGTGGGACCTGAATATTTTGGTGCTGCTTGGGCCGTTTTCTATGTGGGGTTTTTTTTTCAAAAAAAGAAAAAATGTTACTGCTGAAATAGTTTGGGGTTTTTTTTGGTGACATTTTGCTAGTAGGCATCACTGTGTCAAGTCTCTCTTTTTGACGTCACCAGCTCTGTATGAATTAAACGTGTCTTTCTTTGGAAAAACTCTACTGCTTCTTGTCCTATACTTTAAACACTGGTTTGTTGACCACGTATAAGGAATATAAGTGTATAAGTAATGTCTACAGTTACTATTTGAGAAATTTTTCTACTGTAAATGAGTTGAAATAAAACCTTTCATTTATGGATATCCTCTGTAACATGGCACTGGTAGATGCCTAGGTAGTGACTGAGACCAGACCACCCACTAACTCAACACAGGCCACTGAATGACTGACTAACACTAGAGACGTGCAAGGAAGAAGTCTTATTTCTCTCTGCAGATCTTAAAATCTGTCCAGTTGTCTGTCCTCTATGCTTTTTACTGCCATGCAATGTTCAAAACCGGAAAAAGTTTTCTATTAGTTCTAACCCCACACACTGCCCAAGCGTTATTGACATCTTCAACTATAGTGGCGGTGCTGAGGGTGAGTTTTGCCTACTTCCACAGTTATATTTGTTCTGTTGTTTCTGAATTTGAAGGCAATAAAGAATTAATTTAAGAAAAGTCACATAACTGGAATGCAGCGATGGTGTGACTCTTCACCATACTATCAACGTATCGGTGTCGGTATTGGGAGGATTAAGTTACGTTATGGAAAAACCAATACTGGCTCCAATGAAGTTACCTGCTAAAAGCAACACTCCACCTTTTTCTGTTTGCGTTAAACTCTGGCAGCCGGATAAAGTAGCGTCTTTCACTTATCTCCTACTCTAACCAAAATAGCTTCTACTTCTCCCTGATGTAAGGCGTAGTATACCAAATCAATATGACCAACTATACAAAAGTACAGTATACAAGAATGCAGAACAAAATATACTGTGTTTGAAGTTGAAAAGGTAAGATACATCTGAAAAGTGAGGTTAATGTTCATAATATCATTGCAACAGTATTGAAATGAAAGAGGAGAATTGAATGTTTTTCTAATCAAATACCCAGAATGCCCACCCCTTTGAATGTTTCAGTAGTGAATCCCGCCTGTTGGAATTCTTAAGTCCATTTGTTAGGTTTGTTCTTCAGGAAGCTCTGCAGCTTATTTTATAATACAGTATCACGCTGACTGGAAGATTGCCTCAAAAAGAAAAGGTCAGCACTTTAAAGCACAACTTCATTTGCATATGTTTAGAGTCTAAATATTTGCTTGTAATGTGTGTTCAAGAGTGCATGCCTTTGTATGACCAACCATACTGAAAGTTTGGAACTTTTCAGTCCAGATTTAGAAGCAGAAGCAAAACACTGTTAGAGGTTATGTCTTTCTGTATTCCCTGACACACTTGGGTACACATGAAGAGAACGCAGAATTAACACGAATCTGTATATCATAGAATAGATACAAAAACTTTCCAAATTGATGGGCAAAGGTTTATTGAAACAGCATTAAAATGGATGAAAATAGACAAATGTTTTTATGCTGAGCGATATTGAAAACTTGCACCTTTGAATGTTTTGGCTGCAAAGACTGACAATGACAAATCACTTTCCAACAGCTGTGGACAGCTGTTTAAGTCTGGGGTCTAGAGAGCTTAATTGGGGAAGTGTGTTATAAAATTAAAGTGCCAATGGCTCATTAAGTTATGTGATGACTTTGTGTGGCAAGCCAATAATACTGCATTCCAGGCTTTGGGAAAAGACATGCCTAACTCTCTGTTAATTAAGGGCTTGTCGAAGAATGCAGGTTTGCCAAACTGCAGTGTTTTCATAGGACAGCATCTGTGAAAGAAGACTTGGAGGGAGAAACTGTTTACAAGTAAGAGTTTACTGCAGCTAGAGCAGATTTCTACCTCTTTATATCCTGATGCCCTGGCATGTCTACCTTATTTATAAACTACTGAGATGCACTAGATGCAGAGAAAAGAGTATCAAACCTGCTCTGATAAATAACCATTTCTCTGAAGAGAGTAAACTATTACCAACATAGACACAATTATAAAAATATTCCACCCAAACATTAACACTCTCCCCCAGCAAAGAGAAAAAGACAGGTTTTCCAGGGTGATCAGATGATTAAAAAACAGAGACATGAGGGAAATGCAGGTGGGTGGAGGAGGTGAAGTGTATCACAGCGAGAATGATTATTTGCAAGAATGTGTTGTCATCTTTTAAATATTCTTTTTATGTTGATTTGTTTATATAGCAGGAATTATATTTGTCTATTTAAATCTCTAGTGAGCTACAAAGCAAGGGTGAATGACCCTTGTCAGCAATGGTATGGATTGTAGAATGGTGATAGGGGGACCGTCAACTCTGAGTTAGGTTGCAGCCTCATTGCAAACATGCTGGCTACTGCCTGTGCTAAGTGCAATCAGCTTCACACTCTCTCCTCTCTGCAGGGCTTAGAGGGCCACCAAACACGGGCCAGAAGATTTTCTCTGTCACTGTTAGATTGCTAAGGCCACAGCTCCACGTAGTAATTTGGCTTAGAGACAGATTGGGACGTGTTGTCTGTCAGACTTGACTTGCATGAGCTTCCTAAAATAAATACAAGTATAAAAGCACTGAAGAAAGGACCAAAATGTGAACAATATGAGAGGAATGACAACATCAAATTATTAAGTAGTCTTTCAAGTGCCAATGTGGAAATTTGAGACCCATTCTCATAATTTCTTTAATTTCTCCACCCTAATATTTTCCTTTTCATTTTCAAACTGTAGAACATAAAGCTCATTCATACCTCTGTCTTGTTCTTAATTGCTGACTTGCATTGCTTGAGTTTTTCCATTCACCATTTCTGCATATGTCTTTGATAACATTTAACTGCGTGTTGCGTTAAGATGGGAAAACTTAGTATCTATTTATCTGTTTGCCTCAATCTAAACATCATTTGTTAATAAGGTCTACTACCCATGACATCTTGCCCAGAGTTACTAGAGGCTTAGTATTAAAGATTCACACTTTCCTAAACATAAATCTGTTATAAACCAAATTCGGTGTCGTTATCTAGGATCTATATCAACAGAAAAGAGTTTGTCCTGAATATGCAGCAACAAACAGGATACTTGAAGATGTTTAAGTAAAGGTGTTTTAATGAAGGTTTGGAGCACAGCTGTCATTCTCTAAAATTGTAACGTGATGGAAAAGGGAGAATTTGCGCATTTGTCAAGAGAATTTTCTCTGCTAATTGATTATTGACTGTCTTGATAATAGGCTGCACATCAGTTTTATTGTTAAGTGCAAGACTGACTTTACTAATGAATTTGAAGCATCACGCTCCTGGTTAAAAAATCAGCAGCTGCTTCTGCTGAAAAAAAGAAACTCTGTAGTAGCTAGGGACTTTAAAAAATTTTATTGTAGTCTTTCCTGTATAACTAACCCTGCAGAGTCTATTTCTTCATGAGTCGAAAGACCAGCTGATGTGTTTGTTCGCACTTTGTTGTTCCGTGAGCTATTTATTGCTGCTTGTAAAGTTTGAATCGGTATACTGTAAATATTTTCACAGAAGGTAAAATAATCCTTATGTGGCATTTAATGAAAATAATTCCATATTCTGTCTGTACCCTAGAAATATATTACACTGAGTGAACCTCAATACTGATGTGGGCATATTATATATGTATATACGTATAAAGTGGGTTTTTTTCTCACTGAGGGTGTAGCGGGTTAGGTTCGTTAACCGGGCGGAAACACCAATTAAGTGTAGTGGTTTAGTTCGCATTTCTTACCTTCTGTGAGATAAGAGGTTTGAAGAAAGGCAAAGCAGGCTCAAACTTAAAGAATATGAAAGAAAGTTTATTACTAACAGAGTTAAGAGTAAAATGAAATAAGAGATTAAGACAAAAACCCCTTTTTCCTCCAAACACCCCCCCCTCCTACTTCCTCCAGCACAAATAATGACAAAACATGGAATTTTGGTCAGCATTCACAATTCTTAAAAGTCTCTCTCTGTTAATTT
>VZRV01003363.1:756601-797436 GCA_013398115.1 Falcunculus frontatus | reverse complement strand
GATGGAGAAAAGCTCGCTCCTGTTATGCTGCTTGCACTTGATGTTATTTTACAGTTCAGTATAGGCTGAGTTGGTTGTAGGAAAGCTCCGTCAGCTCCCGCCGCCTCCTCACGGTCATGTGGGGGGGTTCCTCAGCAGTTGCTTCAGACGGTCTCGGCTTTGCAGCAGCAGCTGCTGCCCACGGCTCCGAGGGGACTCTCCCGGAGCCGGGGCCCGTGCCAGCCGGGGCCGGGGCCCATGCCTGCCGGGGCCGGGGGAGGGGAGGCCCAGGGCCGCTCCAAAGAGCCCTGGCCAATTCCCCCCCCCCCAAACTCCCCGCCAGGAGGTTTAAGCAGAAGAAAAAAGGGACACTTCCTGTGTCTCCACTGGCTTAAATATGGAAATTTTGAGAAGCGTGACTGGTCAAGAGATCTGTCCATCAGACTCAGGGTCAACCCACGACAGAGGGGAATATTGTTTACTCCAGTTTTTCAGTTCTAAGTTTTCTATATTGTGACAATCATCCTTGTGGATGCTAAGAGCTTGTTGAGCTCCCTCCCTTGGGCACTCACTGATGCATCTCACTAATCAACAGAGGACAATGCTGTTGAACAATACAAGTTGAAGTATCTGTACCTCTAGCGAACGTTTTGCAGAATTATGGTCTCCTATGCATTAGTTAAAATACTTGATGCGGGAGTAGGTGGCATTCTCCTTCACAATATTCTGTCCAGTATTTTCAAGACAGAGGATGCAACTGTGGTCGTATCTTCGCTGCTATTTAAACTTTGGACGGGTACCAAGGCCTGATTTGTCAATATCTATTTGCATTTGAAAGTCTCTCAGGAGACACTCTTGGTTTCTCAAGGAATAATTTAAAATCTGTCATTTTTCAAAATAGCCACTGTCACTTCTCATGAAAATAAGATTTGAGGAGGCAAAATTTCAGTGCTAAAGGTGCTCTTTTGCATCCTGTATTTGTTAACTAACACTCTTCCAGCAAAGGCCAAGTACAGCCTGGCTCTGTTTCAGTGCAAATAACATCAGTCAGCTCAAATCTCTCTCAACAATGAATTAATCTAATCTTTTTGACTCTGTGCTGACACAGATGAAGAGCCGTCACAGGGAGATGTAATCATCTCATGTGAAGGATTATGATAAAATGATGAGATGCGGTAACTGTTAAAATGCTACTGCTCTGTTGCAAGTGAGTGACTGACTACAGGCTGAGTTTCTGTGTGGTTCACTCCATTATTTCCCATCCACACAGTCTTTAAGGAGGGAACACACATCCTCTCTGTGGGCTAGGCATTTCTGTACAGTCATGTGGTTCTTGCTTGTGAAAGGACCTGACCCTGGCCAAACTGTATAACAGGTACAGAAAGCAGAGTTGATGTATAGCCAAGCATATTCTGCAGGCATGTCCTACAGATAAATTTTAGCTGAACACTGCAAAATAGAAATGCAGCAGCCTCTTAAAACTCAAGTCAACCAAAATGACAAAGCTTTCTTGGACTTTTCTTAGTGTAAAAAGATTATGAACTGTTCTCTGTTATACTTGGATTTACTAAAGAATGTGTGTTACATTCCACATAATTCATGGTTTCAGCATTCTGTGTTTTCCATCTCACTCTAAATTATTAAGAGGACATCGATGTTCATTTTCAGAGATATTAAAAAGAAATACATTTTCCAGCTATTGTAATACATTCTTAAAAGAAACTTCAGAATTTTCTGTGATTACAAAAAAGGAATTGGCAGGTGCTTGGGCAGCCTGAATACAGCAAAAATATAATAAACTAGATAATCAAATCAATATGTCTGGTGTTCTGGATTTAAAAGTAAGTACTTTAAAGAAAAATAACACGAAGATTAAAATGAAAGTTCAGAATAGCACCAACAAAAATCATATTGAAAGAGAAAAGGTACAATGCATTTTCCAGTTTTGCAAAGGAATGATAAATTGGAAAGGAGAGCGGGGAAAAGTGAAAGAGTTACTTAAAGGTCAAGTTCAACTTTGAGGCTGTAACCATATTCACCTTTGCTTATGTTTGCTCTTGAACTGGGGAACTTCAAAAGTGCAGACTGGTGACTGACATTGTGCAGACAGGGAGGCATTAAGGCTTCTTAAGCTGATTTTGATGATATTCAGCTATTTGACAACATTCTCCTCTTAACATACTTGGCAATCAGAACAAAAACAAAGAGGTTTTCTTTTGCAGCATGGCTTCCTGAGCAATTGTCAAAGTTTTTCGTCTAATAGAGTATCCTTTGCAGTAATCCTTTTCACTTTTACTTCACTCCTTTCAGTGTGGACTTGGAAGACTACATAAAGGAATTTTCACGGTCTTTCTGAGGTAATAATACTACTATGTACCCCTGCACAGAGAGGAAAGTCAATAGGGACACATTAAATGTGTTGGTCATTTGACTGAGCTAGAGGCTCCTGTAGGAAAAACCCTCTCTCCTGACATCTCCATGCAGTGGGACATATGCGCCTAGCATGATGCCCACACTAGAATGTTTTTCTGTGTTGACTACAATGGGGTAGTTGCTTTGCTGTATTGATCCTCTGTTTTGACCACAAAAACACGTTTTTCCCAGTAGTTCTGTCATTTTCTATTGACAGTGTTCATTTCGTAATGTAACAAGTAAACTGCCCTCAAGTAGATGCAGTCTAATTTGTGCACGTATTTCAAAGGAAAAAAATGAACTGACAAAAAGATCTATGTGCTGAAACTGTAGTTTGATAGAGACCTTAAACTAACATATTTATAGAGGACATTTGCTTTCAAATTTTGTTAGTTGTGGCAACCTGTTCTTTTTAACATATAAATTATGATATTTACGTAAGCTTAGGAATTTTCTATTAAACCAGTTTTTGAGCACTACAGAGCTTTGAAGGACCCTTCTGTAAACTAAAACTAAATCTCTTTTTCGTGTTTTTACTACTGCTTTTCCAACACAATGTCAATCATTCTTCTCTCAGCGGTCACTAACCAGGTTATTTGTGTGTTTCCACACTACTGCATCACAAAACATCATGCCCACTTGCCTCAAAAAGATAATATCTAACACATATGGAGACTGCCTTTGATCTCCACGGTCTATCTAGAGGTCACAGACCTGTCTTCTTCTCTCCTTCACTTCAAATAGCCCCTTTCATTTACTGTGAAACTAAACATTGGAAAGACAAAGGCAGGAAAATAAAGGCCTTGATTTAGTAGTGCTTATACATTTGGCTGTTTCAAGGTAGATTTTACTCTCCTAGGTCACGATATTAATTGCCTTGCATTTCTGCATCAGGGCATACTGTATTCGTTTTCATGCATGCAGCCTTCAAAATTCAAGCTGCTATTTAAATCAATATGTGCTTTGTTCATAACTTAATAACCTCTAAGAGTCTTCTAATCAATTTGCAATAGTCAGCACTGAATCCAGCTCTGTGGGAGTTGCATGGGAAAGTTTGGTAATTTTACTTGGGTTTTGGAAAACAGATTTTTATTTATTAATATGAAGTTGTTAATGTAGATGGAGTACATTGGGTGATCTTTAAAATTGTTGTGAAGATAAATTGGGATGGGAAGGTGGGGAAAAAGTGGCTACATTAGAAATCTCGAGGGTCTTAGGGAATAAAAAACTGTTCCACCCTATGTGGAACTACAGGTGAGCAATTATGTGGTAAATGATTTAATAGCATTTGCCAAAGGAAAACATATCTTTTTCACATGCAAAAGCCAGACATGTTTCAGTACAACCACTTTTGTTTTGAGTCAGAAAAGCAAGGAGGTACCTAAAGAAGTATTTGAGCAACATGTAGCTACATGTTCCTCAAAACCACATGTCCAAAACCCTAGTCTTGAAAACAGCTCTACTTTAAAGACCTTTCGGTATTGACCCTACTGCTCTGCAGTTCTGCTTAAGTTTTCCATGTTCTCACTCTGATGCTCAAAACTTCCTCAGGTATCACTGCTCCAGTTACTTACTGACACTCAACAGATACTTATAAACAGGAGCTTATCTGCTTAACTCCCTTCAAGAAGTCAAGCCAGTAAAAGTTTTCTAAGTTTATTTAATGAATGAAAATTTTGCATGAAGTGTTGTAGCAATTATTGATTTTTTTAAATATTGGTTAGCTGGGAAGGAAAAAATTGTCTTTTTTTTTTAAGACCAGAGCAGTCACCCAGATTCTATTGTCTTTAATGACAAAAGAGTCAAGGTTCCACAGAAGAAAGCCTGGCTGTGAGGTCACTGCATGTATTGTAGGAAATTTGGCATATATGCTGCTCCTCTTCCATTAAAATTTATAGAAGCAACGATATCTGACTTCTTAGGGGCAAGGAGATCTCTATGATCTCACCCATCAGTGGTTAGGTCACTCAGAGTGTGCATAGTAGAGAAGTCCTGGTTCTGGGTACACCTTCTCTTACAACTATTTGGGGATTATTTCTGCATTTTATGTTAAATCTCCTTAAGTCTCCTTACAAAAGTTCTGATGATTTCCACTCCTTTTAGGTGGAATATGCACTCTGTCTCTTATGAGTTTTGTTTGGCCTCATCAGAAAAGGATTTCCTTTGCAGCGGACACATGCAACAGAAGATGTGAGGTTCGAAACAGTCTCTGGGTTCAGGGAACATTTCGGGTAGATGTGTGAGGGCTGAGGAGGGTGAATCTGAAGCTTCAGACCACTCACAGCTCGTATCATGGCCTCAGTAGGTAGAATACGAATTATCAGCTGTGTCCATTGCTCTTTTCTCACCTGCTCATTTTTCCAAATAACTATTATATTGTTCTATTGTTTCGATTATAAAAATAAGTGAGGAAAAGATTTTGTACCAGGATCCCAAGTCGAGGATAAATTATATTGGAAGATGGTGATATTTAAAATGCTCCTCAGTGTTTTCCCAGATTTATTGCCTGAAGGGTAATAATCTTCATTCCTGTCCACAGGTGTCTGTGTCTCCTCTGAAAATCAAGCACCTTGCTCAGAGAGCTGGAACACATCTGGGAGCAAATGCCCTGGAGCAAGCACAATGCATTCAGCATTGCATCACCTATGTGACATTCTGCATCAGCTCAGAAGGGACTGAAAGAAAGATGCTCACATGTAACGCTGTTAGAAAAGAGCTGTGTTGTAGTGTACTCTCTGCAAGAAACTGCTTTGCACCATACAAATCAAAGCAGCAGTGTGTAGGGATAGAGTTCTAGGATGGAGAAAAAGAAATTACTTGGCATACATGTAGATATTTCTATACACACACACACAAACACACATAGACATACCCCCCAATCCTTTACTCTATATTTCCCCTGTAGAACATTCACCTTCTGGGCTTACCACTTTACTTACAGATGAATACAACTTAAATCCTCTTTGCCAACCAACAAACCAGAGTTACTTCAGCTTGTGTCTCAATAACTTGATGAGAAACTTTGTGGGATGCAACTATAAAGCTAGAACCGGAAGTATAACCAGCTCATTTCTGTGGTTATAATAAATTTCAGATGCCTTTCTTTTCCATGATGGAGCAAATTGCTCTTTCTTTAATTTACATCAGATATATCTCATTAACTATCAGTCAATTCACTTCTGAGCCCATCACTTCATTGTATTAAGTCAGGGAAGAGGTGTCAGCAGTTGATCCTAATGATCTTTCTGTACACTGATAAACTTTGCTGATGAAAGCAAAATCTTAAGTAACACTAATACTTTAAGTGGTATAGATTGTTCTATGTGATATTTAAACGCATTAAGGGAATGGTTGAAGAAATAGTTGATGAGTTTCAATGTGAGCAAATGTTAAATGATGTATTCAGGAGCTAAAAATAGTAGCGCTCCCTGTACATTGCTGAGTAAAGAGTGGAATGCAGAGATAAAGAAGGGAAGTGAGTGGGTTGGAAGAGTAGGTACATGAGGATGGAGTATGTTTCTCAGCTGCAGTAAAAGAAGGTTAATATGACAAAAAGAGAAGCTTTGCTTGGAGAATCTTCCTCTGAAGTTTTTGCATCCAGATTTGGCCTAATGAAGTGTGAGAAAGCATCTGAAGAAGGACTGGAAACTGAGCAGAGGTTAGCGAGGCAATGACTGATTTTTTAGAGTTTAAGCCTAATATGCAGATTATATCCAAAGAAAAAGTAACAAAAATAATTAAAGTCATGGGAACTGGAGAGACCTCAATATGAGGAAAGATTAAATATGCTACGACTATTTTGTTTGGAAAGTAAAAGGAAGTAGGACATCAGAATTAAAAATAACAATAGCTAGAAAGCAATGTAGTCTTTCCAAAATTTAAAGAATGAAAAATAATTAAAGGGGAGCCAAATAAAGAATAGTAAGCTTAATATACTATTTATGCAAATAACAAAATCAACTTTGATTTTAGAGTGTTATTTTTAGAAGTTTCTTAGTAAAATCAGAAAGAAAAATAGACATACATGAAGAATGCTTTTGGAACCACAAGGACAAAAGTAGAAAGAACAAGAAAAGGCAGTCTTTTTTCTCCATGCAGGATAAGTGGCATTTAAAGGTGGTTTTCAGCTTGAGATGATATTTTGGAAGAAAACAGAGCTCCAGAAAGTAGGGTCAACATCCACACAAAAACAATTAACTTTCTCATTACCTAGGAAATGCATCCTTTCATGCTCTGGGCCATTCAACATAGATTAAAATTATCTTTTACTTTGTTTCAGGTAATTCAGATGCTGTTTTATCACCAAAAGTTTGCAGCCATTCCTGAAAGAGAGTGACAGTATGTAGGAGGAATCAAAATACTATCTGTAAGCCCTTTTTTTCTGATGTCTTTCTGAAAGGAAAAAAGGTCAGTAATGAAAATAATATTCCAAGACTATTGAAAAAGACAGAAGAAGTCGATTTTCCATGCTAGAAGTGCAAACCTAAACTCTAAAATTATATCAAGTATGTTCAATATCAAATACACAAAGTGCTGCAGGACCAGCTGTGTGTGGTTTGAGGTTGTCTGTAGGGAGTTATTTCCAGTAGCTTTAATTTATGTGGGAAGGTCACCTCCTCTGGAAAATCTACTATACAGTATTAAGCAGAAACCCTATGCCTTCCCCTGCCCACTGCTGGAAGTAGAAAATCAGCTGTCTTGGTGCCATTACTGATTAATCAGTGTCCCATAACTTCGTGTCCATGCACTTTTGCACTTGCGGCCTTGCATGTACCCATTTGTGTGCCAGAGGAGGAGAAGCTCTGTCTCTTAGAGATGCTGGCTGGAGGAATTACCCTTGCTTTGCCTGCTAGGTGCCACATTGTGAAAACCTTGTTTACAGTTCTGTTAACCGAGGGACAGTTAGTTGAACTAATTAATGAACTTTGCAGAAGAATCACAAACAGCAACATGCCATCCATGTGTGAACAAATGACACTGCAATTCTCTCATTGCTTTATGGCTGAGACAGAAAGTAGCAGAATTACTTTGAGGAAGGGTTAAATTTTCATGGTTAGCAGGGCACATTGTCCCATAACAGGACAGATATTAACATGTGCCAACTACTTTGAGCATTGGTGCCCTGCTCATAAGAAAGAGAGTATCAAAAGTCAAAAAAGAGTATATATCTTCCTTTTGCTCCTACGACTTCCTACATCAGCAGCTACGCCAAATTATTGCTGGGTTTGCTTCAATCCTCTCTAGATTTGTTTACTAGTGCTGTAAAAGAAAAGTCTCAAGTCATTTTAGTCTCCTTTCGCATTGGAGTCAGTCTTATGGAGTCAAAGTGTCTCTGTGTGAAAGTGTACTTAGATTTATATTTCTCTCTCCCTCCTTTGCAGAGTAGCTTCTGCACCTGCTGCCTGATTTCAGCCAAATCTGGCAAAAGAGCAATACTCTTTCAATAATTAAGTTCCTGCAAATATTATATGCAGGCAGAGGGGCAAGGCCTGGTAAGTGGCCCAAGTGAGGAGCAGTTTGCGCCATAGCTTATCAGTCACAGGAGCATATACACATGACAGAGATCTCATAAACATGTCTATCAGATTTCTTAGACAACAAGTAAATCAAAATCTAGGAGAAAACAGGCCTCTCTAACTGTCTCAAGAGAACCATTTGTTCTAACACCAGGTTGTGGATGTCACCGTTTAGACTCAATTTTCCTATTAGGGCTGAGTGAAGGAGCACAACTATCTTTCTTCAAAGCCACATGTGCATATTGATAACGCTTTCCCGCTGTTCTCCATATTCACTGCTTGGTGTATTCTAAAACTAGGCATGTAAATAAATCTATAGTACACAAACTTTGCTTTCAGCTCAACCAAAGGAGCCTGCTAAGGAGTGATGTCAACATATATACATGCTCCAGATTAAAACGGCAATTCTTTTGATAAATTTCAAAGGTCCTGCAGGTCTAAGTGACAGCACAGTAAAAGTGATTAACTAAAAAAATCCCAGCCACTCGATAAATTAAACATTACTGTCAGGACTTTATCAGGGTTGATAAATTCCAGCTCTGTCATGAAGATCTATAGAAAATTTACTTTTGAACCTGGGGGTTATTAGTTTTGCACATCTCCTAGCTTTTACTGGAATACAGCATTGACCCTGGCTGGATGCCAGGATCCCACCAAAGATGCTCTATCACGTCCTTCCTCAGCAGGACAGGGAAGACAAAATATAACAAAAGGCTTGCAGGTTGAGATAAGGGAAGGAAGAGATCACTCACCAGTCATTATCACAGGCAAAAATGAATTGACTTGGGGAAATTAGTTTATTACCAATCAAAACAGAATACAATAATGAGAAATATAAATGAATTTAAAAACATCTTCCTCCATTCTTCCCATGCTTAACTTCATTCCCAAATTCCCTGTCTCCTCCGTGCGGTGGCATGGAGTGGGGGTTGTGGTCAGTTCATCACACATTGTCTCTGCTGCTCCTTCCTCCTCAGGGGTGGACTCCTCACACTCTTCCTCTGATCCAGCGTGGGGTCCCTTCCATGGGAGACAGTCCTCCACCAGCCTTTCTAACCTGAGCCCTTCCCATGGGCCACAGTTCTTGACAAACTGCTTGAGGGTGGGTTCCTTTTTTCCTGGGGTGCAGTCCTTCAGGAACAGACTGTTTCAGCAACGGGTCCCCCACGGGGTCCCAAATCTTGCCAGCAAATCTGCTCCAGCCCAGGCCCCTGTCTCCATGGAGTCACAGATCCTATCAGGAGCCTGCTCCAGCATGGACCTCCCATGTGGCCACATGAGCAGCAAGCCTGAGCTGTGGGACTGGCTGCCAGTGCAGAGCTGGGATCACTGTGTAGTGTGAGCCCCTCATCATCACTGCACCCTTGGGTACGTGCACTGTGCCCAGGGTGGGCTCAATAGAACAGGGCAGGGCTCTGCTGCTGCTGGAGGCAATCACAACACTTAACACCTGTGAGAAACTAAGCAAGAAACTTTTAAAAATAATCCTGCACCATTTCAGCCAAAATATATTAAAGACCAATTTCTGTGTTTATTTTTGTGTCAACGCTGTTCTTCTGTGTTCTGCCCCCTTTATAATTATTTAGATCCTGCAAAGCATTGTGATTCGGAGCAAAACACCTCATAGGCAGATGAGGACTCTATTTCTGATGGATGGCTTGTTAAAATCAGCTCCTATACATGGAACTAAATATTTCCATGGGCAAAGATTGCCCTGAGTGGCTACACAGTGTTTCTTTTCCTGTGACCATGGCTATTATGACTTAGACATTACTCTGCACTCCAAACAGTTGCCCAGCGAGGTACTTGTCAGGCAATGGAGATGCCTCCATGGACTGGGTGCACTCCTCCTGATTGTGATAGGGATGACCCCTGGCTCCTTGCAGGAGAGTGGCAGTGAGCAGGCTGTGGGACAACCTAAACATCAGCGAGTTGTATTAACACACTCACACTGAGATTCCACTTGCGGCTTCCTGCTTTACTTATGATTACAGGCAAAGAAAAGCAGAAACACATTCCACATTGCAATACATAATCCCCAATTTCATAAACGACTTAGAGGTCCTTAACAGCCTCTTCTTCCCTATTTTAATGAGAAGAGAGAAGGCCAGCCTATCTCTCCTTTCATCTTCCTCCTCAAATGCAAAATGTTGTTCCTCTTCCTAACAGCCTGATTAAAATAATGTAGTTGTTAGCTAAGAAATTATTGCTGGTCATGAGCTTATTATTTAATAAATGAAACTTTTTTGTTTTAGTTAGTTCTTGACATTCTTCTATCCTCAACAGAACATTTTCATTAAAACAAGCAAAAAGAACAAGACTGCAGTGGAACAGTTATTTTTGCCATTCAAAAAAAGAGAAAATCACTACTTCAAGTATTGGTAGAACTGTAGAGGAATTGTCTTTGTTTTGTAACTCAGTGAATGGAAAACTGGTTCTGAGGGAGGTGAGCACATTTTACAGAACTACTCACCACAAACAACTTCCCCTTCCCTGCCCCAAGAAAAAAGTAACCATTGATAAATAATTTTCCCATAGCTACAAAACTGATTTGTAGAAGTTAAATTGTTCAAGGCTAATCAGGCTAATCTAAGGGAGAGGAAGTTTACCCTCCATTTCCCAACAGATTCTCTTTAATTTTGCAGTCACATTGACAGGTGGCCTCATCACTCAGGCATTACAGACCACCTTGAAGATATCAGCACCGTTGGCCTTTGAAGTCAGAATAATCAACAAGCCATTTGATACTCTATCAGATGAAATAGCCCTGTCAGAAAAGGCTGGCTCTCAGGTGTACTGATTGTCTATCGAAAGGAGATAACTTGATACAGTTTACTATGGTACAGATTCATGGACCTTGTGGGATGTTATAACAGATGTCTTTTTAGATGCCCTTCTTCACAATGTCTCTTAAAAAAATATTCCCAAGAGACTTTTAACAGAAATTATAATACTCTAATTTCCTGTCTACAATATTCCCACAATACTGTGTAGATAGGCAAATGCATTAGTTATGGTTGGGGTCACAGATGCACAAATTCATGTGACATGTCCATGTATAAACCCTGTCAAAGCCTTAATTCAAATATTGTGCAGTGGACATTATTAGGAAAGTCTCCATTGTTTTACAGCAGTTAACATTCTGGAAGCTGCCAAAATCTGGCAAAATAATATTTTCAGAAAAGGACAATTTTTTATTTTCTTTAGGATTATCCAGGATAATAGGAGTTTTTTCCTCAGGTTACTTTAATATGTTATCATCTTTGATTCTAATAATGTGACCTTCATTCAACATGTTTTATATTTCAAACAAGCTGAGAGATTTAACAGAAATCAAATTTTTAAAATTATTACCTTAAATCCACTTTCACATGTCCACATAAGTGTTTACTTTCAGAATTAAATATTGGCTGGAAGGATTTGAGTGCTTTGCAAATCTGGAGGAAAGTGAGACTGAAAAGTACAAAGTATGGTGGTTTGGGTTTTTTTGTCCATCTAACTAAATTTCAGCTACTGAGGTATAACAATTAAATTCTTTCTCAATGAAACGATGTTTTGTGATGGCTCGAAAATCATGGGAATAGATCTTAAAACAGTTAAAGATCATGTGTTTGTGCGTACAGCAAATTGGAGTTGAAAGCAAGAAAAATAAATAAAAATTACCAAAAAGCATGGTAAATATCTTATTGTTTAATAGAACTTTTGACTAATCCATGACATTTACTTGGGAAGAAGTGAATAAGAGTATTTGTTTTCAACATTAAGAAGTAGATTCGTTTATATCAAGGGTTGAGAAAGTTATGCTACGGCTGTTCTATTTATATGACAACCAGGAAACTAATTTCCATGAAAGACCCTGGCTTGTTCTAATAGTAATTATTCATCAGAAACAATCACAGAATGTTCAATCAGTAGTAGACGGTCTATTTGATATCATTAGAGCAGCTCAAGGACATAAAGCCACCCCTTTCTTGGTGTGCAGGTGTGTTAGGTCTCACAGTCTGTGTGCAGGAGCACACTGGACTCCCCGGCAGAGGACAGCTGCTCTGATTTATTAGGCCTTTGGAAACAGTATTGCTCCTGTTATCGACACATAATCACTTAAAGTTGTTTGACAGCTAAAGCCTGAGCAACGCCACCAGACAAATCTTCAAGTATCACCTTTGGTGCGGAGAAGAAATGCAGAAATAAAAGTAAAGAAGGAAAACTTGTAGGAAAAAAACCCATGGACCTCAAATATAGATCACTGTTCTCAAGGGAAGGTTAATAAACATTTTCACTGAGCTACGTTAATGATTTTTAAGCAGCTTACTTCTGTTAGCAATTATTCTTCATAATCTCATCTCTTGTAACAGCCAGTTTCATGGTAAATGATGTATTGGAGATTTTCTGTGCAGGGTGAAAATAAATCAAGAAAACATACAGAGACAAACCTTCTGCAAAGATGGAACACCTGGAGCAATTCTGTGGATTGACTGCAACTGAGGCTTGTCACAGAGGCCTTGAGTGATGTAGTTGCTGACCGCCGTGAAGATTTATCAGAGATGAATTTGGTGCACTACAAGCAATACAACGTCTGACAGGCAAGGCATGAGCCCCTGTGCTTACATCCTGCTGTCAACATTACAACGATGTGCGTGCCAGAGAGTAGGGATATAAAAGAGGAATGTGTTCTGAATTTATTTTAGACAAACATTAGTTGATGGTCCAAATTAAGATTTTTTGGCAAAATGCAGAGAAAATGTGCACAAAAGGTATAATGAAGAATGTTGTCTTTCAGTCCTAGGGAACTCTGGGACCCACAGGTTGTTGCGGAAATTCAGGCAAAGGCGACAAAAAGGGCCATTTGCCATCTCTACAAAGTGTCTTGAATACACAGACTTTTCCCTATGGTTGGGAACAGGTTGTGAGGCTGTAGGCCAGGGGCTGAGAAAAGGAGGTGGACGAGTCTCATGATCACAGGCTCTGTCTCACAGTGCCTAGAAGCAATCCAGATTTCTGGAGATAATCAAAGACAATTTTTTTTTAATACAGGTGCTGGACTAGGGATGGAGCCCATATTTATGGACCTGCTACTCGCAGTTAAGGTAGACCTGGATGGAGATGATAGAGTTTAAGATTCGGAGAGAGCAAAACGTGCCAATCAGCTGAAAACAGCCCTGGACATTACATTTTGGATTGTTCAGGGAACTGGCAGGGACAATCCTGTAGAAGACAAAGGAGCCATGGAGAGCTGGCCAGTCTTCAAGGACATCATCCTCAAAGGACAAGAATCATCCACTCAGACCCGAGTAGCCACGAACTTGTGCGTGCATGCCAGGTGAAGGCTGGCTGAGCAACCTGAGTTAAATTCAGCTAAAAAAGAAATGCTCAAGAGATGAAGGCAGGAACAGGCAAGCAAGGAGGCAATACAGAAAGCAGAGATAGAATTAAGAAGGTTAAAACTTGGCTGAGGTAATGGCTGAGTGGAATGAAATGTGAAAAGTGAAAAAGAAAAGCTTCTATAGATATATTGGTAGCAAAATCAAGACTCAGCAAATTTTTCCACTTCTTACTGGAACAGGCCATCTTGTGCTGAAGGACATGGGAAAAGCTTAGCTAGCAATGCCTTCCTTGCTTTGGTCTTTATTGCCCACAAACCTTCCTGGTCTCTACTTGTTACAGAAGAGTTTAAGGGAGACGGGTATTATCCAAAGCAGACGAAGAAAAAAATAGGGCTACTTAAGTAAGCTGGACATACAAGTCCATCAAGGCATATCAGAAGGTAACCAAGGATGTCAAAGGAACTGCCTTAAGTACTTGAAAGACATTTGATAAGCTTGTAGCAATTGCAGTATGCGTCTGCATACTGGAAAAAGCCAAATGCCATGTCAATATTAAAAAAAATCAACCCAAAACAATGAGGAGGATGCTTTTCATCTTAAATTCAGGGTCTGGAAGGATACATCTTTTCTGGAAGCCATTTTTAGGCATGAAATACAAGGTGACTTGGAATAGCCAGCTAGGATTTATCAAAGAAAATTACACCTGACCAACTTGACTATTTTCTATCATGAAATGTCTGGCTTTGTGAGTGAGGAGAAAGTAGTACTCCCAGACTCCAGCAAAGCCTTCAGTACTGTCTCTGACAGCATCCTCAAAGCTGAACTGAGGAGAGATGGATTGTATGGAGTGATTACAGTGCGGCTGAAAAACTGGCCATACCCTTGGGCAAAGAGAGCCACAGTCAATGGCTGCAAGCCCAGTTGGAGTCTGGTTGTGAATGTCATCCTTCAGGGACTGATATGGCTCTGCTCATGTTCATATTCTCTTTATCTTCACAGTGCCCTCTGATATCTTCATCAATGACCAGGACCAACCCTGCATAGGCACCTCAAGAGGTTCAACAAAGGGAAATGCCAAGTTCTTTGTCTGGCAAAAATAACCCCAAGCACAACTACAGGCTGGGGCCAACTAGATCAAAAGCAGATTTGCAGAAGCAATTGGGGCATTCTGGAGGGTGTTGGCTTGAACATGAGTCAGCAGTGCAATCTTGCAACAATACAGGGTGCCTGTGCACTGCACTACATTAGAAAGAGCAGAACCTGCAGAGTTTGTGAAATTATCCTGCTATCTGACACTGGTGAAACACAACTGAAGTGTTATGTCCAGTGTTTGGTCCTTCTACAAGAGAGAGGATAGCAAACTGAAGAATCCAGAGTAGGTCTGCTACGATGGTGAGGGGGTTAGAGGATATTATGCATTAGGAAAAGTTGATGAAGAAAGAAATACTGTTTAGCTTGGAGAAGAGAATGTTGCCATATGAGGCAGTTTCAAGTCTTTAACTATCTAAAGAGGGCCCATGGAGAAAATATTCAGGCTGTTTTCACAGGCACACTTCAACACAATAAGACACTATTGCCACAATTGGCAGGAAGGAAAATTCTTGCTAGACTTAAGGAAACCAAAAATTTGTAATGCAATTGATAAAGCACTAGAATGGGTTGTGAAATATCTATTCTTGGATGTGTTCAAAAGACCCTGAGCAACCTGATCTGATTTTCAAGTTAGCCCTGCTCTGAGCAGGAGGATGGACTAGATGGTCCTCAAAGATCCCTTCCAGCCCTTCATGCCCAGCCTCACTCATGTCAGGAACTAAATTAACAACTTTACCGTAGGCATAGAAAGCATGGCTGAGGATTTTCCAAGAATATACAGTTAATTAAGCATTATATACAAAAGTCACCTCTTTCACCCCATAGAGTGAAAGTAGCTTACACCACATGCCGTGCTTTTCTGGGGAGACCTCGTGGCCTTTCAGTACTTAAAGGGAGCTCATAAAAAAAAAGAGTAGAGACTTTTGACATGGGCAAGTAGTGATAGAACAAGACGGAATGGTTTTAAACTGAAAGAAGAGGGATTTAGATTAGATGTTAAGAAGAAATTCTGTACTTAGAGGATAGTGAGGCACTAGAACAGGTTTCCCAGAGAACTTGTGGATGCTTGGAAGTCTTCAAGGTCAGACTGGATGGGCTTTGAGCAATCTAATCTAGTGGGTGGCATCCCTGACCATGGCAGGGGGGCTGGAGTGAGATGATCTTTAAGGTCCCTTCCGACCCAAACCATCCTATGATTCTACATATTTATATTAATCCTCTCCCTGAGCTGTTTTCAAGCCAACTGATTGCTGCAAATCCACTCAGTCAAACGTGAAAATACATGTTCACAAATCTGACAGAAATCACCCTCCTGTGGCATATCTGTAGCAACTGAGTGTGCAGCTGAACCGTGATCATTCATGAGGAAGTTGTATTCCTGTTCCACCTGGGCTTTCCAAATACTAGCACATGTGCTCATCATCACACATTTTGACTTCTGCTGGGTTTCAGTGAACAAATTTGTAACATTACATACAATATCTAAATTTTATATTTTCTGGGGATTTTTAGGCTGACTTTCAGTCTCCTTCAGCACAATTCTGAATTTCTACATGAGTTCAGAATATGTAATTGGCTGTAAATTTCAGTCAAATGCCGTCTGTCATCTCTAATAACTTATCAAGCACAACAGGCAAACACAGAACTTTTAACAACAAGCAAAAACACTGTCAAACTGAATTTATTTCCAGATGTGGAGAGGGAGGTTTTCACTTTTTCCTCCAACAGGACTAATGCTACTCTAATGCCTTTCAGCATGATTTTTAAGGCATTCATTTGTTTTGTAACATCCATCAATTATAAAATATATTTATGAGGTCTGGCTAGCAGTCGTTAACAGCAGTATTGTGGGATCACATTTACAAGGCCTAATGAAATGGGAGAGCAAGAGTAATTGGATTGAAATTGGTAAATGAAAACTCATTCCAGGGGAAAAAAGGTGTAAAATTGATGAGGTCTGATGTGTCATCAAATGGTGAGGATTAAATTAAGATTCAGTGAAGACATATATAGTGCTTATAGTAAGTGTTTAATTGCTAGAATAACAAATGCCTCACAGAAATGCACAGTTAGGTATTAACCTCTCTCTCCTGCTAAATGGAGTCAGGCGGATAAATCTTTTCCTATCCTCCAACTGACCATTTGTCCCACATTTTTAAGTGAGCTTTTTTGTTTATTTGCATATGAAATGGAAACTAAAGTTATTATATATTAAAAAAAAGTTAATTTGGTGACTTTAAATCAGATACTTGGAAATACTTTATCTGCATTCCTAGGAAAAAAACCAAATACCTTCCAGCTCATTCTCAGAGAAAAATTTAGGCATTAGAAAAATCAGAATTATGAACAGTTTGAGGTTTCTTTCCCTTTATGAAAAAGCATTTGCTAATAATAAAAATTGTTCACCAATGAGCTGAATTTGAAGGTCTCCAGTTAGAACCAACTACCCCTGGCCAGAAAGGAAAATTGTTTCAGTGACGTATATTGCCACAAAAGTTTAGGGTGTCTTTGAAAGAGTATGTGTAGATCCAACAATGATTCTTTTTTGAGTAATAATCCATTAGGGTCAGCAGAATATTTTCCTACTCTTATCTAAAACGCCCAAGAATCTATTGCACTAGAAATAAAACTTTTCCAACATTTGACTGACTGTATAAAATCAAATAACTGTAAACTGTTGAATTCTGATAAATCCATGGTTTCACACAAGGCTAAGATGCTTTGCTTTCAGGGCTGCTAGGCCTAGAGCCTGTTTTCTCAAATGGCCACTCTCACCTGTCATAGAGATTACTCATCCGAGTTCCTTGTCAGCAGTACAGACCAGTAAAGAAAATAACAAGAAGCTACTCTTTGGTGCTTATTAAGTGAGGATATAAGAAATAATCTGTAAATGCCTGATCAGCAACCTCAGTAGTTCGTCTGTCCCTGGCCCTGAAATTATTATTTTAAATCCATGACAAAATAAATGCCAAACAGCTGAAGTAATAAGTCCAGTTTGCATGATAGCAGCTTTGAATGGTGCAGAAGACTAGTAGCTATAACCGGTGCAAAGAGAAAATTCTGGTTTATCTAGCAAACAAACTGTGGTATTACTCCATATTTTCCCAGAAAAAGGCAAGAGCCAAAAATTTTGTGTGGGCAGTATATTCCAACCATGGAACAGCATAATAATAGTAACAGCAGAATAAACAGCAGAAATAAATTGACTTTTGCTGCCTGGAGAGGGTCTTTATGAAGGATGTCTTGCCTATTAGTAGATATTACTTTAGAACAGCAAGGAACTTGAGTGATGAACCCAGAAGAAATGAAGATTTCTCCTGCTGCTTTCAATGCATTGGAGGACTGTGTCTTCCACAACATCTTGACAAGCACCTCAGGTTTACTGCATAAGCCATCATGCAATGTTGCCCAAAGGTGCAAAGGACTGACTGAGGACCTCTGTGGCCACTGGTGCCCTGTAGTCCATAGTAGGTCAGTTACATGCATTTTCTATAGAATTTTATTAATAGTCCTAGAAAGGACTGCTCTAATCATGTTACTCACAAGAAATCATGAGTCTGAACTGCCCAGCAAAAATCAGAATATTTTTGCTTGTTGCTTCCACATTGAAGATAATTATTTTTCCCTACAACATAACAGAACTCAATAGCTTGGTGGTTAAAACTGAGTGCTTTTCTTAGAGAGAAAATCTTCTTTCAAAGATGCCAGGTGACAAATTTACAACATCCCTTGGAAATCTGGTCTGATTGTCAATTGCCCTCACTTAAAAAGTCACATGTTGTTTCAAAATTTCTTTAAGTTAGTCTTGAAGCTGATTGAGTCCTGTTGTAGATTTGCCTCCTGTAATGAAGTTTCTACAATACCAAAAATGTTCTTCCTTGTGTAGGGATTTTCATTTCTACCACACTGATGTTTCTGTGGAAGGGGGAAAAAAGAATGAAGGAAAGGAACACATTTTGAGATGGGACACATTTTCTCAGTGTGGAATGTGTAACATCAACTACTTTATTCCTGAAATACCAGTCTGCGTTCATGTACTAACAATATAACATTTGATAACTCCTGTTATGAAAGTCACCTCAAAACACACTCAGACCTATGACTGTCCATTGCCAGGGATAAAAAGTCACTTATTTTGCACAGCGCATTCTCTGAAAATCTAACCCAGATGCTGCTACTGTGATGAGAGCAAACAGCCATAATGGGGCAGCAGCTGTTTCTAGGAACTGGGGCAGGCCTTCTCTGGCACCAGCAGCCACTAGTGCTCATCAACATCTCCAGCTGCTGCAGGCAGCAAGAATGAATTTTCACCCTTGTCTGTTGTATCTCTACCATTTCTTTCACCACAGGCCCTACCTTACCTCTTGGGGAAAGAAATCAATTTTGGTTTTGCTGCTGAGAAGTCTTGAGCCTTCATATATGACATTTTACAATAGAAATCCAACTACCAGCACTAAAGAATGAAAGAAAACAAAATTCTGTTTCTAATTTACTAGCTGATACACTGAGTTCATTAATTATATTACTATTATGTTAGAAATACTGCCAAGGTGGTTTGTACTTCTTATGAGCTTGGTAGGGAATTACATAAATATCTCAGGATATTTACACTGAAAAATCCTTTTCAAGCTGCCTGGTTTTTTTTGAATAGTTGTTTCACATCGAAGTCTGTCAGCAAGATAGCAAAAACACAGGCAATGCCTACTTGTCTATTTGTTTAGATCATATTTAAACAACTTTTCTATGTTTATTCCTCTTCTGTTTTCAGATTAACACAGCTGTTTCACTCAGTCAAATCATTACTAACCAATCATAACAAAGAGCTATTACTGAGGAACAAAATACCAACAAATTTGCAAGTTGTTGCATTCCAAATTGAATGAAAGGAAGCACCTTGAGCACTATCCCATGCTGCAAGTTGACGCGTCATTCTGCAGCCTCTAGCCTGACCTTTTCTTAACATCAGCTGAAAAACAAAGAGACTATGCTGTTGGAGCAGCTGCTCTACCTCTAGGCAGGTAACAGTATCATCTTCATGAGTGACATCTCTGTCACATTTGTGGCATGTCAGGAAGTCCTTAAAAATCCACAGATCAAAACAACGCAAGATTTTCATATTGACCTTGAGGTGATGATCAAATACGGTGACTTGCAAACAGCAGATCAGGATGCATGTAGAGGTCAGCTGTGCAACAATGGATCTGTTAGAAATCTTTACTATGCCAAAGATCCACGTCTGTCCTACACGATATATGCATCATATTTTCAACAAGAAAAGCAGAAAAACCACCACCAACTTTTGATTGTGATTCTGTTTCTATAAATGTACTGATTTGTGTTATTTTAAACATGATTGCTTTTTCATGGAGCTTCTCACAGAACCCTCCAATTATGACCTGTTTAACACAAGTTGGTAAATATTTCTAACTAATTTCTCTGAAATAACATCAACAATTATGCTCAATTGCCAACAGATAGATATATTGTGCACTGCTGAGACATTCTATTGCTATCTTCAAGCAGCACAGGAGATTGACAATTTAATATTATTCCTTCTTTTATTTATATTTGGTTCCATTCCTAATCTGAGGTATTTCTTTACTTTTCCTCTCTTGATTTATTTTATTAATAATTAGATCTATTTCATAGAGATGGAAACTAGAAATGTGGGAATGAAAAGGTCAGCATGAGCATTTGTGCAATATGTACATTTCTGGAAAACAAAAATTACATGCCCAAGAAAAAAAATGGTTAGGACTTGTATGATTTAACAGGCTTTAGCAAGCTACACCACTCCCTCATCTGAAGCAGCAATGTGACCAAACAGCAGGGTTAGTGGTGTACAGCTGTTTCACCACCTAATGAAACTTGTAACTGCACACTCTAAACTGTGCTTGGCCTTTTAGGAATGAGAAGCGCAAAACCCAGTACTCAGAGCAGTAAGCTCCTTAAGCAGGTGGTCATCAGGAATATAGGTTGCATTGAAAATGTGTTTCTTTCTGGAAGACATAGGCTTTTTCTGGTTATAGGAAGATTTGGTTTCATAATCGTCAGTCGTGTCCTGAGATGGAGTCACGAAGGCCCACGGAACCAGAGGATAGTTTAGGCTGGAAGGGATCTCAGGAGGTCACTCAGCCTAACCTGCTGCTCATGGTAAGGGTGGTGCTTGAGGCAACCTGGTCATCACACTCTGCCTGAAATCTTTGAATCTTCACCTCCCATCACTGGGGTAAAATTTCATAAGCTGCGGAATTAGGTGTTCTTTCAGTCCTTTTTGTGTCAGTGCAAGTCAGTATTTTTAACTGTTTTCTGTAGAGGTTTAAAACTTCTCAGAAGTGAAAGGGAAAATTCAGGACCGTTCCAACATGCTCTAGGATGGCATAGAAGAAGGGTTCATAGTAGTTGTTTGAGGGTCTCCAGAGGGGAAGGGAGGATGAACTGCGTCTCTTAGGTGTTGTTAAGAGTATAGGAATACAGAAGATTGAAACTAATTTTCAGAAGGGCTTTCTGTCGCTCAGACTTTTTCTAATACATCTGGACATGATTTACAGTTTTATTCTCTTCCTATATTCATATCCAGTCTGTGTCATTTTGCAAGAGTCTGTATCTTAAAGATGCATTCAGATGTCATCCATGGATAGGCAGGAAAGTATTTAGTGTGTAGAAAGAGGGTTAATGGAAATCTAATTGATTAACATGGTCAAAGATGTGATGACTTAAGCATATCCAGATGATTCAAGCAGCTATGGAAATTTACTGGTGAAGGCGTAGACATGTATCATCTAGCTCAAGAGTTACATAGAATCGGATGACTATTCCTGATGTTGCATCTTTTAACACAGGACCAAGTCCTGCCAACTGGTTATCATAACTGACCTGATTTTTAGCAAGTTTGGAGGGTTTTTTTGTTACATTTCTAATCAATTTCATTCATTCCATGCTCTTCACTTTCCATTTTCTTGTTTTTCCCAATATGCTGCCACAGTGTTCTTATACCTTTCTGGGAAATATCAGCTAGAAAGGAAGTTTAAGCAATGAACACCGCAGTGTTGGTTTCCATAGGAATAATAAACATATAGAAATAGAAGGAATACAAAATAGAAGACCTGTTCACAGGCCAAACGGATAATCTACGTCATTCAAGATCTGAATACTGGAATTATGGTAGAGTCTGTGCAAAATACACTTTTTTGGGTTCTTTTTCTTTTTATACTGTGAAGCCTCCATTATAAAAGCCCAAATTTGAATGAGGTCTTGAACTACATTATTCGAATAAGATTAATTTCTTGTGCTGACTCCAGAGCACTGGCATCTTATAGGGACTTAAAATACAGAGTATCAGTTGAGAGTTTTCAAAGTAAAGCCAGATATTTTCCTCTGATGACAAAAGAAATCTGCAGGTAAATCAATTATAGATAGTTTTATAAGGCTAAGGACCAGTATACTAAAGGCTCAGATTTTTAAAAATAACAACTTCAAGAGCAGTTAATAGTTAATTAGATGTCAAAACCTGCAATTTAATATGAAGATTCCAAGAGGCAATTACTTGCATGAACTTACCTTTTTTATAAACCAAGCAAAGAAGAACATGCAGGATGGAAAATTAACACTTATGATAACATTCAGTTAGGGAAAATATGTGTACGTAATACACTGACCCTTCTAAAAAAGTCGGTCCTACCTACAGGACAGTGAGACTTCAGAACTTACTAATTCAAGACTTTTTTTCTCTTCTTCGGAAGGAGAGATCTTAAAATAAGAAAATTCTACACTACTGCCTTCATGATCGGAAAAAGAATGAAAACCACCCCCTCACACAGTAGCCTTTTTGTAAAGATTGGATGAAAGCCGGGCCCTGGCAGTTTGGGATGGGAAAAAAAATTAATTGTGTACTGAGACATGAGACAGTAATAACTCACACAGGCTTCATTGCTTTATGCCAGACAAAATAAAAATGAAGCCAAGTAAGGGAGAGTCGCTGATGAAACTAGTGCCATCCATTTTTTCCCCACCGATTTGAAAGACCAGAAAGAGGCAAAGAAAAACCTTTGATATAATATTATTCCTTCCACTTTCCCTATGGCTGATCCAGCTAATATGAAAAAGAAAAGAAATTAATGCCCCTAGGAGATGTTATTTTGGTTGGATGAGCACATAGATCTGGGCTGGGTAATCAAAGAGAGGCTCTTTGTTTAAGAAAAAAAAAAGAAATCAAAAGTGTGATTTGTGTGTACTCTGCAAAGAGCTATAGTTCTCTCAGAGCCAGGTGAAATTGAAGAGGAAAAAGAAAACTGTGGGGAAAATAGATAACATTTATTAGCAAGCTTTTGCCATCCAAGAAGCTCTTTTCAAGACACAAACACATGCAAATATGCACACACACATAATATACTCTTGTTGATATTTCAGATTTGCTATTTCTTTAACCTAAAATAGATGTTTCAGATCTGATATTAGTACAAGAAAAATAGTAAGAAAAACAAGCATTTAAAATCCAGCTTATGCTCATGTGTTTTAAAAAATTGTATTATTAATAAATGTATGATCCCAGCGTCTTTAGCATTGTAGCTGATGAGACTCTGAAAGGGAAATCTGCCAGGAATTTTTGATAAAATAAAACAGATTAGGACAAGCATATTGCCCTTGATGGCAGAAGTGCAGCGTAAATTTATAAAATTGATCTCTGTTTCATTTTGTATGCTATTGAATGAACATCTCATAGTTTAAAATTCCACTCAGATTCTTGCCATTCTGTTCAAACAATGACACGTTTCTACATCCATATCTGTAAATCTCCATAACCTTTTCTAAGACGAAGTCACTGCTTTAAATTTACTGAACAGAGGTACATTTTGTACCCAAGTTTCATTCCTTCTCTTTGTAAAATATATGCATTAGACATATTTCAAATGAGTATGGATACATACACACAGACAGAGAAATCCATTTAGTGCTATTTAAAAACAGATTTAAATACGTTATAGTTGTACTTTTATGACTTGTACAACCTTCAAAGAGACAGAATTCTTTCATCTACAGTCAAGATGCATGAAAAGGCATAAAAGAGTCCTTAAATGACTAGTACCAGTCCTGTGTATGTCTGTACTGAATTAAAAAAGCAAAACATCAGAAACCTGTTTTGAAAAATAATCTTGTAAGACATGCAATATATTTCTACAGGGATGACAGTACAGACATATTTATTTTTGAAATGTTCCTTATACTTCCCTGAGTACTTATCTTACTGAGTGTAATCAAACTACTATTTATGTAGTAAATAGCTTACTTATAGTTTACTTATAAATGTCATAACCTTGGTTCCTTTCTGAAATAGTTCTTGAAGTATACTTTGAAGGTAAATGTAGTAGAGTTTGAGCTGTGTCTCACTGAAGAATTATAAACTGGGATTCATATGCCTTGCTCAGAACCATTGCACAGATCCAACATATTTAGGGTCTCTTCAGTGATGACTTTTTAGCAACTTAAGTTCCTTCCAAGTTGTGCTGAAAAGCATGCAGTGAGCTGATGGAAAATAACACAAGGTTCTAGGAAGCATTTTACTACTTAAGTGGTTTCAGGGACTTGAATAATCTAAAAGTAATCAGGTGAGTAGGAAAAAGTTTCTAAATAGAAATTTTTGTAATAGAGAAGGAAATATTGGAATGTTGTTTTTAAACATCTTAAAGGAAAAATGAGCATCCAATGTAATTCTGACAAAAAAAAATCTGATACTTAATAGTTAAATAAAATTCCATTACTTATGACTGCTTAGTTTATCCAAAGGAGATCCAAAAATAATACATTTTTAACCAGGCTAGCTCTCCATTTTTCATTCGGGACCTGAACTCATATGTTTCCGTATCAGTAACTTAGAGACATTAGCTATCTATTCATGTGCTCAGAGCTCTCTCTCAGTAGTTCTGTGAATGGACTGAGGCTGCACAGTTTTGCAGGGAGTTGGCATTTGGCTTTCCATAAATATCTCTTGCTTGTGTCACGGTTTCACCTGGAGATTCTTTGATCACATCAGATCAGAATATACCCCTGATGGATACAACATCTAAATCAGCAGTTCAAAAAATGTCCTGCATTTCCTGAAGCAAATACAAATATTATTGCTGGCAACTGGTGTAAACTTGACTGAATATACCTTCAGGTGTGCTCTACAGAAACCCTCAGAATATTTAAATGTTGCTATTTCCCTGTCAACCAACTTTTTCATTTGTATGTTTTAGCAAAGCCTGTAAAATCTTACTACAGCCATCTGATGCCTTTAAATGAATGTTTAATGTCCTTTTAGCAGTATTCACTCAGCTCTCATTTCAATACACCTGAAAACCTGACAGGATATACAAAAATGAGGTTCCATGTTGTTTATTACTTTCGCTTTTAAATATGCCAGTTAAACAAATTCTTACACCAGAACCTCACCTTTTAGATACCCCGCCAGGGTTTGATATTTCCAGTTTTTATAAGGTGAAAAGATTTTCTTAAATCTTTCTGCAGCTGCAGCATTTCTAAGCAAGCGTAAGAGCAAACAAAGGTGCAAATACAGAAACTTTATGAGCCCCAGAGTCCCTGGCTGTGTAATTAAATGGAAATACTTCTGAGTTTCAGGGACACCTGTTGCACTCTCTTCAGATATTGCTGTTTCCACTAGTTTTCAAAACAGAAAGAGATGATCAGGGGTCTCTGTGTCAAGTGGCACAAGACTTCTTAGTGCCAGGACTAGATTTTTGTTTGTCTTGCTGCAGTATCGAGATGCCACAGCAGGAAAACCCTGAGCCCCTGCCATGGCTGAGGACAACCAGGCTTTCTCATAGCATGGGAGGAAGGAGCATGGGAGGGAGAAGTCCTGCATGTGCCCAGGTGTGTGATGGGCTAAGAAGTCCCACCCTGTGAGTTACACCAAGCAAGACTGAATGAGAGGAGAGTGAAGAAAGAAGAGAAAAAAGATCAGTCCTACTGAAGGGTGAGGGCCCTCCAGGCACACAGCTGTGTTAGCATTGTTTGCAGTTTTTTTTTTTTTTTTGACACTTCCTTTTGTAAGTAATGATGTCGAAGGAAATATTTGTGAGGGAAAAAGGCAAAAGAGGTGTAAAGGCAGTACCTATTGATGGCCCCAGTTAACACCATCACTTCTCCAAGTAGCCTGGTGGGATCTTCAGCAACCAACCCCACAGAGTTTAACATCTGATGGCAACTTTTCAAGCAGCATAGCACCCTTACACACATATGTTGGGATCTCACTAATACTGAGAGAAGATTTGGGCATGGGCGTTCCCAGCCTAAATTAAGGGAAGGAAGAGTTTTACTTCCTGATTTTTTTTCAGGAAACTTCCTGCTATTTCTTCCTTGGGAAGAGCAAATTTAGTTGTTTTAGAGGGTAAAATGCATTCAGTCCAGTGGGATATAAATACATGCTCAGGGTAGACAGAACACTAAGAATTTTTCACAATGCTGCCCAGACTTCAAACAGCTTTATTGGAGTGTTCATAACAATGCAGAGATAAAGGACCTTGCACCCCTTGTCTACACACTGCTTTAGGCCACTGTAGCTGTGACAGGACAACTACCAGAATATTTTAATTCAGAAAATACCATTTAATCTTCCCATGAGAAAGCATTTTTGGTCAGACTTTCCCAGGAAATTTAGCTTGATACAGGCATATGGGATTTCAGACAAAACAAAGATCTGGCAAACAGAAGAAGACTGTGTCTATTAAGAGAAATTTTTACCTAATTTTAAATAAAGACAATGTTGCTAACCATAGCTTTCTAAGCATTTGAAAAAGACAGATTATCACAATCCCTTGAAAAAACAAAACCCAAAAAATTTTGAAAGATGGAAAAATTTATGCAGCCACACTATTTTTAAAGGAGATGTCCAAATAAAGAAGTGTACCTTCAACCATACCAAGACCTACACCATATCCTAGATCATGGGATATTATTTCGGTCATGAACAATATTTGACGTCTAGTGAAAAGACTGAAATTCCATTTCACGTGAAAATAGAGCACAAATACAAGAAGGATCTATCATTATCCAGGCCTCCAGAGCAATACGAAGAACAGTTTGTATGATCCAATTAATCTACACAGGTATCACCATCTGAGGAGCATGTCTACAAAAACATTGCAAGGGCACACCTCTATAGGCAGCACTCATGAGCTTAGTAATGATGCCAGGTGAGTGATAAGATAAAGAGATAGTGCAGCTGCTTGATATTTCAACTAACACATTTCAGCCACACAGCCACGGGTTTTTCTGTGTTGGAAGAGGTCATGCACAGCTCTAGGGGTGTCACTGTAGATGGTGCTGCCAAGGCCTCGGTACTGTGATCAGCTGTGTTGAAATGAGGATTGCCATGGAGATTCAGAGCCATACAAGAAACACTCCTCACGCTGTGCTCTCTTGTCTTTTTCATGAGCACTCAGCTGGTAGGATTAATTCAACGTGTTTATAATTAGTTACATGTGCAGAAACTCAGAACCAGGTATTTCTGTCAGAATATGTCCATCAAAATCAAAACGTGTCATTAAAGAATGATGATTTTGCTAGTTTTCTGCTAGTTTTTCAGGATTCTGGAATTCTGTAGGAAAGGAAAAGTCCAAGATTTCTATGAGATGGAACATCTTGTGCAACTTTTTCTGTTGATTTTTAAATGTTCTGTTCAGTTCCATTCTATAAAACTAAATGAAATACAATGTTTTTATTTGCCAAAATTCTGCATTTCTCTTAACCTGAAGCAACAATCTGAACCTTCTTTCACGTACTTCATCAATGTACTTCTCAATGTACTTCATTGAGTCAGAGTTAAAGAAATTTTGAAATCCTTTGGAAAAATTATTTATTTTTGTATGCATACATTCAAAACATGTGTCTATACTATATATATGCATCTAAACTATACACATTTTGATTTAAAAAACTGAAATTTTCACTCTCCGTCTTTGATGATTATGAGAAGAAACATGATTTCTTTTTATCTCCTAGCCAGGAACTGGCAGGTTTACCTTTAAGTCTGTGTGTTAGGTATTCAATTGTGGATCAATTCACCATTGGTTCCTTGGAGGGAACAGAAGATCCTCTGTGCCTGTTCAGATCTCTACAGTAGCCACTGAGAATGTGTCCTGGAATTGCACATAACTCACTTACTGGGAAAGCTCCCTTTGGCACCCTTATAGAGATGAGAAATCTGCAAGGAGGGAATAGAAAAACAAGAGCATCCATATCATCAACAGGATTTACGTGACAGGCACAGAGGATGTGAGCAATACTTCAGGCACTAACACAGAACAACAACCTCATGCCTTACAATTTGATGTGTCTTTCATGCTCCCCAGTCAGTTCACTCACACAGAATCTAAATACTTGGACCAAATGTTTCCAACAGGTGAGTACTCAAATTCTGTGCACCTGCTTGAGGCCTTGCTCCATGTGCATTGGAGCCAACACCCTGCAAAGGCACCCCAGACCAGCCTTCATGTGGTCAGTGTGTGCTGCAGACCTTGGTTTGGCCAGCACAAAACTCTCTGTCCTTAAAATAGAAAATAAAAAATGTGAACCCACTTGCTTTGTCACCGGTGTGGTATAAATTGAAACTGCTACAAGCCAAGCACATTCTGAGCTGCAATTTCAGCACCTCACTTATCTCAAGCAAAATGTAATACTGGCAGCTAAAAAACAAACATCTGCCAATTCAAATAGACTGTAGAAATAATGTTCTGAAACACAAACACCTTCTGACAGTTAAGGGAGTCTGAGCAGAGTTGGTAGCGACAAATACAGCCAGGCTGCCCAACGTCTGCCATTATAAGATGCTGTTTTAAGTAATTTATAAAACTTTGCCAACCCTTAACTGTTTGGTCTGAACTTTCCCAGACAGAGTCTCTGTCTTGGGCTGACTTATTTTGGAAAATTTCATTAAAATGGTTCAACAATTTCCAAATAATTTAGAGAAAAGTGCAATATTACCTTCCTGATAAAAAATAAACTGTACAATAGCATTGCTGCTAAGTTCTAAGATACTTGTGATTTGGAAAGGGAACTTCAGAACACCCTCAGCATCTGGGTCGTGCTTTTTGCTGATTCCAAAAATACCCAGATCCATTTTGCCATGACAAAAACTGCTTAAAAATTTTAGTTTGTTTTGTGTTCTGCAGATGCTTGCTCAAAACTAGGAGCCAAACTCCTTTGAGATCTCATTTTCACAGAGTACAATCCACACTCATCCCCTCCTCCAGCACAGCTGTGGCTGACTGCATGGGGAGGCAATTTCACCTATAACAAGAGCTCTGGTTAATTCAGGGCATAGAGATCAAAGCCAGAATTTTACAGTCAGTCTCAAGGTGGGCAGCCACAAAGTTTTTGTCCCACTGAGAGGTCTGCAACAACCTCACCGGTCTCAAATGAAAAAACATATAGGGCAGCTTCAAAAGCATTTGAATCAGATCCACTCTCAGCAGGTCTTTATGGAGAAAAGACTACACAGACAAATGCAGGTGAAGCCAGTCACTTTACTTCTACACTGTGTTAGCCAAACATCTGCTGAGCACTGTACTAGGAGCACTAAGGAATAGTGGTGGATTAGCACAGTGATATGCCCGAGCTACTTAACCCTGCATTTCTGTAGGTCATACTGGCATGGACCCAGAAAGATGCTAATGATAGATCTGCCACATGGCTCCCAGGTCAGAGGTTGCTTGTATGTGTCCAGATTGAAGCATGAATAGACGGATTAAGGAATATTTCATATGTATGTACCTATCTTTCACACAATCTCTCCACACCCTGTACTTTGGGTGAATGTGGAAGTGATTTGAACATAGGTTGATAAGGATATTTGGTGACCTAGAAGCCTAAAGGGTCTTTAGCCAATGTAATTGAAACAGAAGTATTTCAGATTAATTGTACCACATGCTGAAGGAGACATTTTAGGTTGTTTTTGTGGCAGTGTTGAAGAAAATAATCTTTCCTTATTTGAAGGTTCATCTTGATTGAATATTTTGCTCTGTCCTAAATGATTTGTGTTTATCTTACTTGTGATGTTCTTTTATAGAAGAATCAGTGCAATTCTGAGTTTTTTCAGTGCACAAAAATTCTTCAATTCATCCTTTTTTTATTACATGTGGATCAGATCTGCCTGGATTAGGTTCTGTGATTTACTATACTAGTAACAAATTAGACATTTCTTGGTGCTTCCTGCAAGTTTACAAATGAATGACTGTGAAATTGCTCTCCAGTTTTATTTTGAAGAAAGATGGGTGACACCACTGAAATTACCATCTTGCACGGTATGAGAAAAAGGTTTTAGTTTTGTGGTGCCTTCTCTCTGAAGATCATAAAGAACCTCTCTAAGATCATCAAGTTCTCTTTCCAAATAGCCTATAAGGCAGAAGAATGTGGTCTCTACTCCCTTCTTACAAGGGTAATCATAATAAATCATAATATTCCCGAACATTGAAGATCCATGCAAAGGCAACGAGGTCTTTCCTCTTGGCTACAGCTGCTGTCACCACACTACCATTCACCTGAAAAATGTAAATCCAGCGATTCACAGGACAGGAAAAATGTGGATTTATTGTGCCCATCATAGCTTTGCTGTAAAGGTAGTTATCTACTAAAAGTGTGAGATTGCTTTGATATAGCATGGCACAAGAGGACAGGTAGTAATTTATGTCAAATGGCATTAGATGGAAGAGGTCAAAGGTAAAATTTTGCTTCTGGAGTCTGTTTTACTATTTAATTAATACCTGCTAGACAAGACAGGAAGGACTTGCAAATACATGACTGTTCTGCTCTGGTACAAAACCAGAGATAAATAGGTTTTGGGGACTGACAGTAGTCACATGACCTGGCTGTGTTTGAAGGTGGTTTAGAGGCATCTCTTGCTTAAGCATTCATTGACATAAGTAAATCACATGCTGCAGGGGGTTGATGAGCCTCATTTACATAAGTTCATATAATTACAAATTTTTTGTACTGATTGATGTTTTGAAGCTGCTGTTCTTAGGGAGAAGAAGCAGAAGAGGGGAAAAAGGGCAGAAAAAGTGAAGCTATCCGGCTCACAATGGAATGGAAGCTAGGCATAAGGGGACAAGGACATCTCTGTGCATCAGTTTTTCTCAAGTGAGCTAAGGAGCCAGAGATGAGTACAAGGAGTGGAAACTATTTGTAAGCCCTTCCAGAGAAAACCAATAGAGGAGAGAAGACCCTCAGCCTGTTCCTTGGGTGGCTCCTCTGCCAAATCCCACATTGATGTAAGCAGACTGGGAAAATGTGGATGCATTCTGCTGCTCGAAGAAGAGAAGAACTTTAGAGGACTTGGCTGTAATACAGTCTCTGTACTGCAAATAACTGAGGAGAATGGGGTACATGCAGGATTTACATGAGCTGCTGGGATCAACAGCTACTGGGAAGTCTTTGCCAATGTCTTAAAAAGGAAACCTGATCATGGTGCAGAGGCACCACTTATTCTGTGCTGCTTTGTGTTGAGCAGCTGGAGCCCAAGCCAAGTCTTTGAAAACAGAACTACAACCTTTGTAAAAATTCTATGTCAGCGTTATAGAGAAAAGACTAAAGAATTTGCTTTTCAGGGTTTGTGCAGATCAGGACCCTGTCATCTGAAAAGCAGCTAATCTCTGGAGGAGAAGACACCAAATGATTGGGTTTTTAGCCAGCATTCCCCTCTCTTTTTTGAGAGATTGCATACAATCATTATTTCCTCCAAGGGGATCACAAGGTTTAGCACCTGCTTGGTCTACCCAGACATGACCACCAACACAGCTCACTGCTGCTGCTTCTGCTCCAATTTACCTTCCAAATACTCAGGACATTCTTTCAAACCATGAACTAGCTTTTCCTCTATATAGGAGAATGGTAAGAAAGTAATTACATTTTTAAAAACTATGTTTTTCCCTAACCATATTAAAGCAGACACATGGAGTTACATATTAGGAACCTACAATAAAGACCTGGTAAGGAGAAGCTTTCACCTTAAGTGCAGTGCCTGTAGGATAACAGGATTGCAAATTCTGCTCTCATCATTCCTATCAGTATTTTGAGATCTTCTCGACTTTTCAACAGACATTAAATTGTACTTTTATAATGTCTGATATTGAAAAAAGTTGAGGTGTGTGCTCATTTGAAGCAGCTTTAGATTTCACTCAGTCATCAGAGTGCTGAAGCACATTTGTAGTTCAATAGCTTCATGATAAGCATAGGCTTCAGAGCATTTGTAGAACAGATGCCTTATAACTTAAGCATGGTACAAAGTTTAGAAATCTGTCTGATATGCCAGTAGTACAGATACATCAAAGAAAACTACCATGAGTGCACAGGGTAAACATAAACTGGAAATTAAGATTTTATAGACCTTGATTAAAAAGAAAAAAGTGAAGTAGTTTCTTAAAAATTAGGCATAGTAAAGTCAAGAAAGAGCCATAAAGTATCAAGTGCCTAGTAGCTGACCCTCTTATTTTCCATAACCATGTTAGCAACAAAAAAACGCCAAAAGACAGAAAGAGGAAATACCCTGGCACATTTTTTCTGAGCAACAACAAATGTGTTCCATCCCACAGAACCCAAATTCACTGGTGAAGAAATGACAAGCTGAAGAAACCAGCAGTAACCAGAAATAGAGTGCAAACTTGTGCTAAACAGTTTCATAAGTGACTGAATGGGTGATTTATTTATCCCAAATTTAATATTTCATACCCTTACGAAAGCATTTTATTTTACAGAAAGAAAACAAAACCAACTACCTTAAGAAAACTGTTATGTCTGTAGAAAGCAAGCTCACATTAAAAAATTATTGTCCTATGTAGACTTAAATAAGAAACCTAAGTAAAAGGTACCTTTATACATCATACGTACCTCTTCTGATGCTGAATGCTAATTATTATATCAGAGTTTGTCAGAATGCTAATTAGTATCAGTGACAAAAAAAAGAGAGATAGAAAACCAGTGTTTGTATATAGAAAGCAAACAGGAGGCAATTTTTATAAAAGTAATATGACAGGGGAATGATCACCAGGAGAAAAGTTACCAGTGAGCGTTCAATATTTTAGAATTTCCTACCTTTAATACATATGATTTCTCAATCCAAGTGTAATTAAACTGCCTCATGTTGCTTTCCCTTTCTTTCAGAAATGAAATAAGGAAAAGAAAAAAAGACCAGCTAGGTTTGCAGAGCTTGTAAATTGCTCGAGAATCCAAGTAGAATTACTCAAAACCTCAAGACAAATGTTCCTGACTGAAAACAGCTCATGAAATTATTAGAATATTAAGCAATCCACCATCTTCTTTGTTTGTCCATATTGACTATATCCCCACATTTTCTTACTAGTTCCACTAAACCTCAGCAAATCAACTACTTTTTGCTGGCAAAAAAAATTTGAAGACGTAATTGTTACATCTTGTGTTTAATTTTTGTTTTCTGATTTTTTTTGTAGATACACATGAATTAAAATCCAGTTAATTATTATTTGCTTCTGAGAAAGTACAACTTCCATTACTCATTGCTAGCTTTCAACAATCAAATTTGTAATTTTGCTGCAGTGGAGTCTAAATTTGAAAGTGAAGTCACAACAGAAAAAAAAAGTCATCCAGACTTGAAAAATCAAAAGTATAGCTTCTTGTAGCAAAGGAGATAGCTTATTACAGGCTCTCATTGTTTCTTGTGCAGCAGCAGCTAAAAGGATCCATGACAGAATATAGAAAGACTAGGAATGATTTTTTTACTGATCCTTTTCATTTTAGCCACTGGGTTAGGATTTTCCAAAATGAATGCAGCCATTGTCAACCTGCCCATATATTTCTGGGTTGGGTTTTCTAAATTTGATTTTTGGGAGATGTTAGTAAAGGCTGGGGAGAGAAGCAGTGTTCAGAATGAAAACACATAACTGTCAGGAGAACAATCTGCTCATATATAAACACAGTGGGTCCTTTCCGTAAGAGTAAAGGTACAATAAAAGAAACAAAACAAAGAAATTGTTATTCAGCTCTGAGAATGCCACCCACCAAGTCAAGCAAACAGCTCTCCCCAGCACAGATCTGCCCCCCTGACAATCTGGCCCTGTGTTAAAAGGATAACCTCAGTAAAAAATTCTAAACTCTATCCTCCACGGTGCATGAACATACACAAACCAGCTATTTACAGATGTTCCAGGAAGTCAGTAACAATGTCCTGAAAAGGTACGTTGTAAGTCTCGCCAGGTGGAATTTCTAAAGAGCTGCTTGGACAAATTCTTGAGAGCAGAGCTAGTCTGCACCACCCAAATGGCATCTGTGGTCACAAATCTGCTACATATTGCTGGTCAGGAACCCTCTGCTGCTAGAAAAACCTTTTTTCCTGTCATATCCATGTCCCTGCCAGGTTACTCTTCTGCTTCTAACATGCAGTCTGACTGGGGCAGTGCTGCCACAGAGACATCTTGCTCAGTCACAAGTAGCTATTTGTAACATTGATTAGTCTTTGGTCTGGGTCTGACCTTCATAAAGCCCTGACTGTCTGATCTGCTTCCCTCACTCTGGCAACTGTAAAGCAGTTGATGCAGAAGACACCATTACCCACTGCGTCTTCATTATGCCTCTGTTGTAGGTAGCTGTAAAGGATAACTCCTGGTCACCCCAGTGTCACCAAGAAACAGACCTTCCAGAGGGCTAAAAGGAGCAGGGAGAAAAATCTCACTCTTCTATCAAAGAAATTTTCAAGGCATATGGCTGGATGGCAACGGGAACAATTTATAATTTAAAAAAATTGTTGGCACAACCTTTTGAAACTTTTGTGCTCCAAGGTCTCCTTTAATTTGATTCAAGCTTACTAGAATTTTTTGTGGGGTTTTCACAAGTACGTTAAAAATCAGCCCAAACAATTTTGGGGAGAGGGTATAAATTATAACTAGAAAAGTTAGATTAACACGAGGCTGAAATTTAACTTTTAAAACTGGTCAGTACTGATTTATATGGCATTATACAAATGTGCAACTACATTAGCTTGGACAGCTCTGGGATAAGTTTGCTGAGCAAAATACCTATGCTGTACCAGTGACTTTGCAAATAATAGGAATCAACCCTTAATTTTACAGGGACTTACACATTTCTGTCCAATTTATAAACCTACTGGAGTGCTTGAATCTTCAATACATATTGTATATTAAAAAGTAGAGGACATTGAGAACAGATATTGTTTCTTGTCCTCTTTTCCCCTCCAAATTCTGCAAGGTCTTCCACATTGGGCTTTATTGTGACATGCAGTGGTAAAAATTAGGCAGAAGCAAGGCAGCCAAGCCCTGGCAATATTGACTATTGATCCAGCTGTACAGAGTCAGATTACTTGGAAAACAACCCTTCAATTTTTCACTCCAGTGACGCTGCAGGGCAGTTGCTTTTAGGATCATTACCCTTGTCTGTAAAATAAAGGAATGTGAGAATGTGTTTGAGTAAATTCTGAACCCATTTGAACTTTGTGGGTTTGAAACTTAGTCCTAGAGTAAAATCACTGCCTTCCATGCACACATCACCTCCACAGCTAACCAGGGCATTCACACCAAGACTGTGGTTTAGCTGATCCATAAATCATCCATAAATCACCATAATGCTGTAATGAGCGTACCGAGAAATACACACACTGCCAACGCTTTATCGCATGGGAGTTGCTTTAAGAGAGGAAAATCCAGAAGACCTGTGTTTCCTTGTTATATTAACTGGCAAAGAAATTAATGTCACTGATGCACTAGCAAGGGGTGGCAGAACCCTCTCTCTTTAGCCTGGCAGCTCTGCAGTGAAGAATATCAGCATTTAACCAGGGTTTGGATAGCAGGAGCTTTAAGCTTAGTGGCAAAAGTTGGACAGAAAACAGCCGTAGACCAACAAGTGTTCGACTTGTCCACACTCAGGAGTTTTCCTTTCATTTTTGTGCCCCACAACGTTCTAAACAAGGAAGAGAAGTCTCATGGAAGAGTAAAAGGTTAAAAGTAAGAGTAGCCTTAATCCATGCAAGACCCAAGTAGCAAGAGTGTGCAACATTAATGCAGCATGTATTAATGACAAAAAGCATGAGCAAGAAAAGTTGTGAGACATTTGGCTGATCAAAGTTAGATGAGGAAGATTTTCTCCATTTTTACTTTATTTTTTTTTCTCATATCTGATTGCTGGTAACAGCCTTGGCAATGAAGCTGTCCTTTCTCCTTGCTCATTAAAAGGAATAATGAGACGTGGTGGGTTTTTTTGAAGATCATTGCTATGTCCAAAAACTCAGTCTTCCACATCTCAGAAAACCGGATCACCCAAGTCTGGTTTTTACTGGATATTTGATTTTAGGAGATTGTTTTTAATTTGGAGAGGACATCAATGCAGAAAGGACACTCCTGAAACAGATACCTTGAAATAGAAAACTAAGTGTTATGAGATGTATTGAAATAGAAAATAAATGGATAGAATTGAGGTTTACACAAGTTTACAAGAAGCTTACGAAAAGTTTAGGAAGATTACTTGATGGAGATAAAACTTGGACAAGATCTCAGTCTCAGTAGGCACGAGGGCATGACTGAGATTGAACTGGCTTAACTTCTGAAAACTGTGGCACAAAGAAGACTATATAAGGAAAATCAAAAAGAAAGGAAAAAGGGGGAAAGAAAAAAATGCCAAAAGAAAGAAAGCTTCAGGAATGGAGAAAGTCCATCTCAGACAGCAAAACAGTCCTTAAAATGAAACAAGGAAAATATTTGAATTGTCTTCCCAGTCTCAGATATACTGAGCACATGGAATGTTCTCAGAGGAAGGAAAGAGTGGCTCTCAAGATACTGACTCTGGCTCAAGAAATGGTTGTTTTAGACCAGTGACTGCTGGAAGGTGGAAGGTATGTCAGACAACGATCCCTCTGTGTTCACCCTTTCTGTTATAGTCCTTCCCTAAGCATTTGCTATAACCACTCTCAGAGACAGATTACCAGACAATGCAGACCTTCAGTCTGACCCTGCACCGCACCTCTCAGCTTTTAAGACCTAAAAGCAATGTGTGAAATAAACCCAAGCAGCAAGGATTTAAACACAAGTGGCCATAGTGTCTAGATATTTGGATCTATTAAGAAGTGTATGATCAAAAGCCAAATCCCTGCTGAGGAACCAAAATTGATGAGATCAGTCCAGACACAGGGCTCTGATTCAGCTCGGCTTTCACACTACAAGTTGTAAAGTAATTTATCACTGAAGAAACCCACATTTGTATCACATTAGCAGAAATTTCCCTTGAATAAAACAAAGGATTTTATTTTTTAGCTTTTCTTCAACCTTAAGAAGCCTTAGAGTAGCCTCTGGTCCCCCATAAAATGAAGAACAAAGATTAATTTGCAATTTATGCAGTAATTTTTACAGTCAAGCATAACAAATAAGGTAACAGATTTTCCAGATGTCCAGAGCTCTGGAGGCCGTATTACCAGGACTAGGCTGCCCTCTCTTGTACAGAGAGAAATCTGCACTTGGATGTAGTGTTTCAGAGTTAAAAATACCTGAGAGGCTGCTGTGCTCTGTACAGGAAGAGGGGAGGTATAAAATGTCCATTTCGAAATCAGTACTAATCAAATGAGACTATAGTGCTGTTATGTAAAGCTGATCTTGTTAGTATTTAGTACATAAATGATGTTTTCAGGCAATATTTCATTTCAGGCATTTCATCTCCACAGGTTTACCAGGCAACACACGGTTCTCTCCTTGCAGACTGCACAGTTCATCTGCAAAGCCCTACCTACCATAAATAGAGAGGCTTAGAATGCACCCCACGGTACTACAGAGTTTTCACTCTACAGGGAGACTGGAAGATGTAAACTTTAACTGCTTCAGCTGTCCTTGCCTCAGCCTTACTCCAGCCCTGCCATACAACCTCATCAGCCATGACTCCTGTTAGAAACCTGCTGGATCCTAAGCCCTTCCCTGCTGTGCAAAGTAACAGAACAGTCCATAAGTTGATGGGTTTTCTCCTTTTTTTCTGCAACAATTTGTTTTTACTTTCTGTGCGATAGCAATTCAGGGGAAAAAAGCCTCCACAACAATAAACATGTCTGTTTGGGTCATCAACCTTTGGAATTCTTCCAGAAAAAAATGAAGTAAAAATCAGTTTTTCTTCCTTAGGTCAGACAAGATGTTCATTTCTATACTGATTTCCTAGGCTTTTACTCTCTGTTCTTTAAATTTTGTCATATAAGTAAAATTCTTCCCACCCAGCACAAGAAAATGGATAAACAGGGTATACTAAGAATTTGCTTTTACTAGTGGTAATTTCTCTAGCTGTCAACTCACTTTATGTTGGAAAGGGTAAATTCTTTGGGATCACATCTGACAGCTTTTCCTCCGTGTAAGTATATGATGTATATGACCACTATTTCTTATACTTTCTTCTTAGTTAACTCATTTTCGCTAGTCTCCTGGCTATTGACCCAAGGATCATCCTTAATTTCATCCTAAAAGCTGGTAGATTGACTGAAGGGGATTTCAAGTATTGTCAAAAGTTAAAATGGCTGCTCTTTAGGTAGGAAGCAGCCAGAACAAGCTAGTAAATCTCCCGTTCCAAAGACAGGCTTTGTGCTTTGTGTTGTGTTCTGAGACGAGAAACATGAGATGTATAAAGGAATCCACTAGCACAAACCCTCTGAATAACTCAGACAAGAATGGGACATCCTGTTTGGTTGGGTTTTGTTGCTGTGATGCCCAGCACAGCCAATTGAGGCATGGGGGCAGGAGGTATAATACATGAGACACAGGAATGTGGAGTAGCAGAGCTACAGCACAGGCAGTGAACTGAACCTTGACTTCACACCCCCAAAGGCCTGGCCAGCGTGGCTGTGGAAACTTGATGGGAATAGGTCTTTATCTGACTACCTCCCACCTTGAACCATGGGAGTCAGAAAGGAATCACAGTTCCCTCCTTGGTCTTCTAAGGCAGAGAATGTAGTCTAAATCTAGACCAGCTTTGGGAAAATATGAATAAACCCAGCAAAAAGTGCAGTGACTTGAGCCTTCTCACTGGGAAAACAGTTCCCCACACACACAGCCCTTCATTCTCCCCAACAACAGTGTCAATTAATGTTCTGTATGGCTAAGCATTTGCTTTAACCACACTGCTTGTAATTAGCAGTCTCTATTAATACTAGGCATCTGAGACCTGCAGGGTTTGAGTAAAAAGTGCCAGGGCTCAAGTGTTTATGAGCAGTTCATATACAGCAGGAAATTTCTTGTTTTTCTTGAACGGTTGCCCTGTCTGTACTTGCCAAAAACTGCATGGTGAATAGTCATTACCCAATTTAATAGAGATGTGGGCTAAAATTTCTGCTACCTGGTTTTACACATAGGCTGTGGTTAGAGGGGAAAACAGAGAGAAGTCTCATTGTTTACATGTCAGTATGTAATTTAAGTGAAAGCAAGAAGTTTGAATAAGTTACTCTGTGTCTACCATCTTAAAGTAGGCTTTTCAATTCTTTGCAATGTTATGGATTAGTGATAGATGGGAACAAATCCCACATATCCTACCATCATCAATTTTTATGGCAATTCAAAAGCTACTCTTAAAATGAATTTTGCCTTTCACATATATATTTAATTCTGAGTATCAGTATGGATTTTTGTTCCAATAGTTCCATTTTGCAACACGAATCATTAAAACAGAGGAGCTTTTTCTCCACCCTTTTCTTGTGTTGTATATTTTAGAAATGGCTTTCATACCTTCTTATTCTTGCATTTATGGTAATTCTGAAGTGTTGGGTTTTATTTAAGATGAAAACGAGTTGATTCTAATTCACTAGGAACAAAATTACTCCATCCAAACCCTGTTTACCCCTATGCTCTACTCACAGGACCACAGACACCTTATGAAACAGGCACTAACTAGCACTCTACTAACAATTTGGTATCTCATTTTGATGCTTGTTCTCTCACAGTTTCAAGTCTATATTTTGAGTTTGCTAACAGGTCTGTTTAGGAACTACGCAAGTTAAAGGAGCTCAATGCACAAGACTCAGAGCAATTTACTATACAGCAAAATGTTCCTAAGAAAAGAGTAGAAGAGTCTGAAAATTTCCTGAAGAGTGAGACAATCAATCTCCTAATTCATTTGATAAAACTCAGCCCTTTATCAAGAGATCTGTCTACATGGTATAGGGAAAGCCTATGTGGAAAAAGAATTTGCTGTAGTCTTTTTGTTTTGTTTTGTTTCTCTTTAGCTTACATCTGGATATTTGGAATTAGTCAGTTTTTGTTATTTTAAAGTCTATTGTCCTTCACATACAAAAATCCAGGGACAGTTTTATTTTCCTCCAAGCTTCAGCAATAATCATGTTAAGTGTTCTTCAGTGTGCCCATAGATATTGAGATTTTTTTTGTTTCTAAGAGCCAAGAGGGAATGAAAGGCACAGATTTGCCAGAGCAGTAAGGATATGCAGTCCCCCCATTAATTACTATCGCTTATACACATGCCACTCTTGTAGTAACAGCATAGAAATATTTCTTTTCTCTTTCAAAGAGCCCCAATCAGAAGCTGGCAGACACAGAAATCCATCTCAAGTTGGTATTGTTGACTTTTAGAGCAATTACAGCAAAGCCAGAAAATATGAGAATGATTTGAGTCTCAGCATATCAACCTGAAGAATACCAGCTTTCTTCCACAGAAGAGCTTTGCACTACAAAATTATTCACATTTACAGAATATCAAAAAAAAAAAAGAGAGAAAGGCAAAGGACAAAGGACAAAGGAAACAGAAAAAAAGGAAGGAAGGAAGGAAGGAAGGAAGGAAGGAAGGAAGGACATATTGCCAAAATAAAATATTTTCAGACACCACAACAGGTTGATGCAAATTTATATTCTGCGCTCACTACTTAGAAGGGAAAACTTATCCTATTTCTCCACATCTATGCAGTCAAAAATTGATCATAACACTTCTTTTTTTTTTTTTTATTGCTAAAATAAAAAAAAAAAAAAGCAGTACTAAGGGAGAGCACTGCTATATGGCTGTCTAGGAACAAATTACTGAGGCACAGATTACTTGTATTCTTGCAGTTTAGACGTGCAAATGGATGTCTCTTCCCCACCCAAACAGGCATTAATTATCTCCCTAAGGCCAGATCCAAGCCAAAGATTTGATGGCCATGAGGGCAACTGGTCACTGCTGCAGCTTCTCCTGAATTGTATGATAAAGACTGGGATTTATATCTGCTGAAGAGAGCAGGAGAAAGAGGTGGAAGATAGATCAGCATCAAATTTGTGTTTGTTATTCCTGGCAGACCTCAGGGGGCTCTGGGGATCAGTGCCTGAGGGTAAGTGGGCTGAGGATTAGTAAAATAGCTGGGAAAGTAGAAGAGGACTTATGTTCTTCCGTGCACCCTGGGAGCAGTAAAAATAAAAACATAATTTCAGCCTCTGCTTCCCTCCTTTCAACCAATTTTTCCCTACTGCAAAGTTCCTGGAGACCATATAGAGGTAGGTGAAGAAGAAGCCATGTGAGAAAAAAAAAAAAAAAAAAA